>CM059444.1:11577210-11699710 GCA_030390025.1 Squalus acanthias | reverse complement strand
ACCGCCTACTTTGTGTCAGCAGGCGACCTCCGTTGCTTCTGGCTGACTTTCTGCCCGTACCAGGCGGGAAATTGGCTGGCAGGATTTAACTGAGGCGCAGGAGATGCAATCTCCCAAGCTTCATTTCTGGGGAGGCGGGCAACTTTCCAACTCATCCCACGATCCACCCGCCCGCAGTTAAAATCCAGCCCACAAATTGTGGCAAGCATTTCTCTGCTAGTGGTCAACTTGGTTTCTTTTGAAAGTGGCAGTAATCCTTCCTATGGTGGCCTAAACAAGCCAATTTCAAAAGCAACAATATAACAATACACAATGAGCTCCCAGTCTTTAATTACAGACTTTGTGGGAGACCGCAAGAATGGAACTTGCAGCTGTGAACTTACCATTTCTTTCTGGAACACAGCACATTGCAAAGTATGCTCCAATTAAAACAAACTGGAAGACGTGGGATGAAATTACTAACATATAAGGACATCAGAGATCCAATTAACTAATGTTTCTCCTGGAGTTGAACCACACTTCATCTGGTTACCTCCTGATACTTACCTCTTTGTGTGGCTCCATTGTAAAGATGTTAACCCACATCCGATTGAACTTTCCTCTCGTCTCCCTCTGTAGTTCCCTCTGCCCCATTCCAACATCAACAACTTGCATTTTATAGCACCTTTAACGTAATAAAAAGACCCACGGCACTTCACAGGAGCGTAATCAGGCAAAAGGTGGCACCGAGCAACATAAAGAGATAATAGGAAAGGTGATCAAAAAATCGTGGTCAAAGAGGTAGGCTTTAAGGAGCGTCTTAAAAGTGGAGAGAGATGTAGAGGCCACAGGGAGGTTTAGGGAGGGAATTCCAGAGCTTGGGGCCTAGACGGCTGAAGGCATGGCCGCTAATGGTGGGGCGATTAAAACTGGGGATGTGCAAGAGGCCAGAATTGGAGGAACGTAGAGTTCCTCTGCCTCTGGTGGGGGAGTCCAGAATAAGAGGACATTGTGGCGGATCGCCACCTAAAACGGGCATAATCCACTCTTCCGTCTGTGGACAAATTTCCAGCACCTTCCCTTTAAGGCAGAAGGGGACGGGGCCTCAGGTTTTACCCAGAGAATTCTGGGAGTTTACCCAGAGAATTCTGGGAGCAGCTTTCTCAGACATTTTGTTTTGCCATGCAGTGAATAAAAGCTTCTTGTTTTCCACATATGGATTCAGCCTCCATTCGTGTTTCGCGGCAGCCTCAACATTAGTGACCCCGACGCTCAGAACGTATTCCGAGCACTGCAATGGTGGACACGAACGCAGTTTCCGTGAAACTGCCGGAGTTTTGGGAAAACCAGCCCGAAGCCTGGTTTCTCCAAGCTGAATCTCGCTTCCGGCTGCGAAATATCACCACAGATGGGACGAAGTACGACTATCTCGTCACATCACTCAGTAGCGTCGCAGTTTCCAAGGTTTGGACAAAGCTGCAGAACCCACCAGAGGAAGGCAAGTACGCACATCTCAGAACAGCGCTCCTTAAAAAATTTCCGGCCTCATGAACTCTGGACCGCCGTCGCACGCAATCTCGGGGTGACCATCCACCGCACCACAGCGTACCACCCCCAAGCCAATGGACTGTGTGAGCGGTTCCACAGATCCTTGAAGGCATCTCTTCGAGCCAGCCTCCAAGATGGCGCCTGGACTGACCGACTTCCGTGGGTCCTCCTTGGCCTGCGCACCGCAGTTAAAGAAGACCTCCACGCATCGGCAGCAGAGCTCGTGTACGGTCAGCCGCTGCGCGTACCCGGCGAGTTCCTGCCCACCGCCACGACACCCTGGTCAGCCGACCAGCAACGCCACAACTTCGCCTCACCGGCGCTGCAGTTCGCCCTGGTGCCCATTGCCCGACACGGCGAATCCACCTCACACGTCCCACTAAGCCTGCACCAGGCACGGTTTGTTTTCGTCCGGCACGACGCCCACCGCGGACCCCTTCAACCCCCGTACGACGGGCCCTACAAGGTGCTACAGGCTGGGGACAAATTTTTCACCCTGCAAGTGGGCGACAGGACCGAAAAAGTGTCGGTGGACCGATTCAAGCCAGCACACTCGGAGCCCGGGGAGCAGGTCCCTGTAGCTCGTCCACCTCCACGCGGCCGACCTGCCCTCAAGCCGGTTCACCCGGCTGCTCCACGCCCGGCCGTCCCACATCCACCGGCGTCCTACAAGAGCCGCTCCGGCCGGCCCATCAGACCGCCGCACCGTCTCGTCCACACCTCCTAAGCGGATTCTGGGGGGAGCTGTGTGGCGGATCGCCACCTAAAACGGGCATAATCCACTCTTCCGTCTGTGGACAAATTTCCAGCCCCTTCCCTTTAAGTCAGAATGGGGCGGGGCCTCATGTTTTACCCAGAGAATTCTGGGAGCAGCTTTCTCAGACATTTTGTTTTGCCATGCAGTGAATAAAAGCTTCTTGTTTTCCACATATGGATTCAGCCTCCATTCGTGTTTCGCGGCAGCCTCAACAGCATAATCTTAAAATTAGAGCTGGGTCATTTAGGAGGGAAATCAGAAAGCTCTTTTTCACACAAAGAGCAGTGGAAATCTGGAACTCTCTCCCCCCCACCCCCCCCAACAAGGCTGAGGATGCTGGGTCAATTGGAGCTTTCAAGGCTGAGATCGATAGATTTTTAGGGATATGGAGCAAAGGCGGGTAAATGGAGTTGAGATACAGATCAGCCATGATCTAATTGAATGGTGGAACAGGCTCGAGGGGCTGAATGGCCGCCTCCTGTTCCTGTGCCTCCTCTGACATGGCCGGCCCTGTCTGGGTGCATGGAGGTAATTAGGGTTGCAACCCAGCGCAATCGGGTCTCACAATCTTCCATTCCACTCAGCCGAACTCCCCCCGGAATTTCAGCGGGGAGGGGGGGGACTGGCGGAATGACTGAGGGTGCTCAGTCCCCACTTATTTAAGTGCACGATCTGCCTCGCTGTTTTCAGTCACAAGCCTCAGTCACAAACTACAAATTCAGTGCCAAATTCATATTTAGTATGGGTGTGAGTTCACAGCAAATTTACAAATCTAGAAATTATTGTTGGCAATATCAGTGCTTGAGTGTTTGATACGACCTGCCTCTGTCTGCTGTTTCCACCGACTTAAAATGAATAGATGAATGCCTCAGCCAGAACTGCAGATGTCGTAAATGCATTAAACGGTTGTGGAGTAATATTGCCACGGTCATCCTGAGACCAAGGGCTGGATTTTGCCAGCGCTCAGAGGGCGGGTTTGGAGGCGGGTCCACTGGTCAAAGTAGCAAAGATTGACAGCGGGTAGGAAAGCCGCCGTCAACCCGTCTCCACACGAGTCTCCCAGGTGTCGGGTCTGTCAGCGGAGATCTGACCCGATACCAAGCGGCGGGGGAGACAATTGAGATCATTAAAATGGCCTGTTAACAGCCAATTTAGTGCTATTTTGAACCTGCCTTGTAATTTTACGTGCTCCCCCCACACGGGTTACCCGCTGCTCGGGGAACACGCCAGCTCACCCTGTCGTGAGTTGAGTCGGCTTGGATTTATCTGATAACCTGAAAGCTGCAGAAGTGGTATAATGGATACCATGTTGCAGCTGTTCAGTTTCAGAGCTCAGAAACTGTTGTTAACTGCATTTGTAAGACATATAGAGATTTCTTTAGCTTGCAAGTGTTTAGAGTCAACTGTGTATCCAGTGGCACCTCATTGGAACAACCTCTCTCACCATTGACAGATCGCTTCTGTCATCTCAACTGCAGCTGCCATCTATTCCAACAACATCGGTGCCTTTGAAAAAATCACACCTTGGTCCTCTGAATCCCTCCACGATCAGCCCCAACACCGATATCACCAACAATATCACCAACAGCATCACCAACAGCAACACTAACAGTATCACCAACCTTCTCCGCCATCACCTGATGCTGCACTGGACACAGGGCATCAGCCCCTGACAACATTGCTGCCCGGGAGGCCAGCGATGGCATCACCATGGCCAGATTTACTTCACTTGACGCTATAAACCCTGGCTGCCACATGATGCGCCAGGTTGACACCATCCCACACCAGCACCGTAAAGCATCCCTTTAATGTCCAAGCCATTCCTTTCACACTCATCACTATAGCGGGGTGGGGGGTGGGGGGGGAGTTATGTCTCAACTTTCACTGGAACTCACTAAGACACTTCTCAAGGTGCGCACAGATCTGTCCAATAAGGTGAAGTGTTGAAAATATAGATTTCAATGGATGACAACACATTAACAGAAACTTCACATGAACATTGGCTAAACCTCTCAAGTGCCTTCCCTTGTGTGTTGTTAGTTAGTATGCTTGCAGTAGGATGAGGGTGAGTGTGATGTGTGGCTAGTGAATGTGGAAGTGATAATGTAGATAGAGAGGGATGGGTGGAGGTACAAGGTAAGTTGGTGTGAGTAAGGATGTGCAGGAGTAGGGTAGGGAAGGCACAGTGATGGGGATGCGATGAGTGGCACAGCAGGATGAGGTTGAGTGTGGCTTTGCAGTAACGTTTTGTGATCTACTGAAATCATTGAAAGGTTTGCGCCACTGTAGCCTGGTCCTCCTGACGACATCCCTGCTTGTGTCCTCCTGTGCAATGTGCAACCAGGCTGCGTTGATCTCCTGGGGAGGTCTCTTCCGCCCATGGGAAGGGAAGGGAATCTCCCTGTGTGCTGTGACTCCCTCAATAAGCATATGGAGGGAGTCATGCGTGAGCCTGGGTGCAGACGTGCACCTTTGTGCAGTGCTTGTCAGTGTTTGCAGCGCCTCAATGCTGCAGAACACGGACAGCACAACTGTCACAATCAATGTGGCCGTGGTCCCTTTAAGGAAACCGGCTGATGACACGCCATCAAATGACGTCATCAGACCCGCTTCCTGTTAATTGGCCAGGAACCTCGCAGGGCGGGGCTTAACAAGGCCAATCTACAGAAAATCATTTTCAGAGAGCGGCTGCAGACGGGAGCGGGACCGGAACCCGCCAACCAGCTCTCCCGCCGCCATCCCGCCTCCGCAGGGAAAATCCAACCCTAAGGGTGGGGAACAGACCATCAGCACGAACAACCCTGCTGTGGTGAGATCTGACTCGACAGCAGATGCTGCGCGAGGGCCCAGAACAACAGCTTATCCCGCGGCAGTGCCCAGAAACATGATGCTCCGACTAAGATCACAATGCACATTGAAACTAATTGCTGCTGGTAATGTTTTTGATTTGCCTGAGGATCCATGCTGCTGATCCCGAAGACCAGATGAGCAGAGCTGTGCGCGGTAGTTAACCAGGAACAGACTAGCTCACGGTGTCGGGTGTCGTGTCAGCACTCAGGCTCCTGGCCTGCACTTTCTGGTGTCAGCTTGGCTTGGTTGACGGCACGTTTTCCTCTGAGTCAGCATGCTGTGGATTACATCCAAAATCGACGGGCAGGAAAAGACCAGCTGGTCCATCGAGCCTGCACCCCCCGCCCCCGCCAACCACCCCCCCCCCACCCCGCCAACGACCGCAACACCCCAGCAGCTTCACAATTAGGCACCCATTCCCACCAGCTCATATACCCACCTGCGAGACACTACAAGTAACGGGGCACCACCAGTAACGAGGCACCACGAGCAACCATCCTCCAAGCTGATCCATAGCCATTAACCACAATTTTCTGCCTACGGAAATGTAGCCAATTCCTGATCCATTGTAACAAGTCCCCACCGATACCACAAGATTCTGTCTTGCAGAGTAACCTATTGTGTGGGACCTTATCAAAGGGTTTTTGGAAGTCCAAGTAGACAATGCCTATTGGGATGCCCTCGTCCACTAACATTGTAACTTCCTCAAAAAATTCTAGTAGATTAGTTAGACATGACCTCCTTTTCCAGAAGCCATAGAAGCATAGAAGATAGGAGCAGGAGTAGGCCATTCGGCCCCTCAAGCCTGCTCCGCCATTCAATGAGATCATGGCTGATCATCCAAATTCAGTACCCTGTCCCTGCTTTCTCCCCATATCCCTTGATCCCTTTAGCCTTAAGAAATATATCTATCTCCTTCTTGATTATATTTAATGAATTGGCCTCAACTGCCTTCTGTGGTAGAGAATTCCACAGGTTCACCACTCTCTGGGTGAAGAAATTCCTCCTCATCTCAGTCCTCTTATCCTTAGACTGTGACCTCTGGTTCTGGATTCCCCTGCCATCGGGAACATCCTTCCTGCATCTAGTCTGTCCAGTCCTGTTAGAATTTTATAAGTTTTAATGAGATCCCCTCTCATTCTTCGAAACTCTAGCGAATATGTCTCTGATGATATCCTCCCCAGCCAGGTGATCGTAGAGAGCATCTCTTACAATTCCTTTAAGCATCATACCTATGGTTGACGTCAGGCTTATGGGCTTGTAGTTCCCTGCAGCTGACTCGTCACCCTTTTTGAAAATCGGCACCACGTGAGCATCTTTCCAATCCAAGGGAACAATCCCAGACTCCAGCCAACTCTTAAAGATAAGAGCGAGGGGCTTGCAAATCACAGGTTCCAGCTCCTAGGGTGGATGTCATCTGGACATGTGTGAGGTGGTTTCAATCTCCTGATTTAAGCAATTACTGCGCATCACAGTCCCGGAACATTTTGGTATGAGACTATTGTGGAGTACAAAACAGATTATGCTGTTTTCAGGAAAGGGATCTTCTGATAGGCCAGATATTTGTCACTCACTCCAAACAGTCTCCATGTCTGAACCCAGGTACACAAACACAGGAATCCCGATTCCACAAAGTTTAGTTTCCGTTAATTGTCGAGGGAGCTGCAAGGGTCAGGGTGACTACCCTGCAGCAGTGGCTGATTCTTGCTGTTGCTCAACCCAGCTTGGAGACTGCTCTGGGGGAAAGGAGGATGAAGGGTCATGACTATGAGGCAAAGGATTCAAGTTCAAGTTCCTCAGGTGGGGAGACTCTCAACTAACAGTCAAAGCAGGGAGGCGAGAGCTGTGCCTACTATCAGGGTAGGCTGTGCCTTTAGCTGCGTAGGCCCTAAGCTGGGTGGGAATTGTAAGTTGTGAGGAGGATGCAAGGAGGCTTCAAGGGGATATAGACAGACAGAGTGGGCAAGAACATGGCAAATGCAATATAATGTGGAGAAATGTGAAGTTATCCACTTTGGTAGGAAAAATAGAAAAGCAGAGTATTTTTTAAATGGTGAGAGATTGGAAAATGTTGATGTTCAGAGGGACCTGGGTGTCCTTGTACACGAATCACTGAAAGTTAACATGCAGGTACAGCAAGCAATTAGGAAAGCAAATGGTATGTTGGTCTTTATTACAAGAGGATTTGAGTATAAGAGTAAAGATGTCTTTCTGCAATTATATAGGGCCCTGGTGAGACCACACCTGGAGTATTGTGTACAGTTTTGGTCTCCTTACCTAAGGAAGGATATACTTGCCATAGAGGGAGTGCAACGAAGGTTCACCAGACTGATTCCTGGGATGGGGGGGATTGTCCTATGAGGAGAGATTGATTAGACTAGGCCTATATTCTCTCGAGTTTAGAAGAATGAGAGGTGATCTCATTGAAACATACAAAATTCTTATAGGGCTTGACAGGGTAGATGCAGGGAGGATGTTTCCCCTGCCTGGGGAGACTAGAACCAGGGGTCACAGTCTCAGAATAAGGGGTGGGCCATTTAGGACTGAGATGAGGAGAAATTTCTTCACTCAGAGGGTGGTGTATCTTTGGAATTCTGTACCTTAGAGGGCTGTGGAGGCTCAGTCGTTGAGTATATTCAAGACAGAGATCGATAGATTTTTGGATATTAAGGGAATCAAGGGATATGGGGATAGTGCAGGAAAGTGGAGTTGAAGTAGAAGATCAGCCATGATCTTATTGAATGGCGGAGCAGGCTTGAGGGGCCAAGTGGCCGACTCCTGCTCCTGTTTCTTATGTTCTTATGTTAAGCTCTGGAATTCCCTCCCTAAACTTCTCTGCTTTCTACTTCTGTCTCCTCCTTTAAGACGCTCCTTAAAACCTACCTCTTTGATCAAGCTTTTGGTCACCTGTCCTAATATCTCCTTATGTGGCCTCGGTCTCAATTTTTGTCTTGATTATGCTCCTGTGAAACGCCTTGGGACGTTTTACTACGTTAAAGGCGCTATATAAATGCAAATTGTTGCTGTTGTTGTGATTTTCATTGGTCTGTTAGGGGCTCTCCCCTTCCTGTGGTGCCTGCCCCAGGCTTGTGCCCAGTTGGTCTGTGCATTAATCCAACCCTGGATTAATATGTTAACACATTTTTTAAGTGAGATTTCTGACATAATCCAGTCTGCTCTTGGTGAGATTCAAAACCCTTGAGCCCTGTGATGTTTAAGCATGTCACACACTTCGAGGTTTCCAGAATTCTCATGTGGTGTGACACACAGGACACGCCAGTCTGATGTCTCCAGTATGCTGACTCTCGGTAATACACATGTACACAGCACACTGTGGAGCATTAGGTTGCAGCCAAACAGCTCCATAAACGACAGCTGGTAAAACAGCTGCTTATACCTCTTTGGGTTACTGAAGCCAACGGCAGTCCGTCCTTCCATACCAGCCCTCACAATAAATCACAATGCTTTATGATAGGGGACCAGAATTGGAGATCCATGGAAATGGCTGGCTTTGTGCAGTGTAACAAGGAAAAAACAGACTGAGACGAATTTTTTCCTCCTTATGTGTCACCCACTGGGCATCTTAGCATTCAGAGTGCTGAATATCACCCAGCAGCTGCTCCATCATCAAGCTGGATTTTTATCTGTCCTTCACACACACACCAAGAGGATGCAGAATTCCAGAGTCAATAGGCAAGGATGACGCCATGCTATGTGTGTGTGTGTTCCAGGGCAACTGGCAATGTGCCTCCAGCAGTCTTCTTCTAGCTAAGGATCCCACAAGCTGTCGCCTTCACCTCTGCACTCATGTCAACATTTATGGAGGGCAGAGGGGGTTGATTTATTCCAATTGCTCCAAGGACTGCATGATGCAATGATTTAGCACGCTGTCCCTTCACATCTGGGACTGAATCCATCGCAGGCTGATGTTATAGTCTCCCTCTGTCGTTCCCTCTGGTGAACGGAGCCGTCTCAGCCCAGTTCCTGCTAAAGCATGACAAGGGTGCAAAGGGGCAGTGTGCGCATTTCCTTCAGCCCCCATCGCACGAGTTCCTATCAAGGGCGGTGTCTCACACGGGGTTGAAGAGATGCGTGTGCTGCTGTCTGGGACTGCCAGGGCGACTTTTGGAACAGTGCAAGCAGTGAGAAAATAGGAGAGCCAAAAAACCTTTTGCCTTACTAGCGGTATTTTATGTAACACACAGGTGGATCCTGTGAAAACCCAGAGAACAACATTTGAATCCTGAATTATGCTTCAGATTTGTTTTGCCAGCCTGACAACGTGAGCACTCCAACTCAGGAACAAGGCACTGCAAATGGTCCTTTCAAACATAAATTATCAACGAATATTCACAAGCTGTGTGCTTAATATACGGCAAGATAGCGCCACAATTACAATGCCTCCATACTTTGGTCAGTTTCCGACAGTACACAACAACACCTTGCATTTATATAGTGCCTTTAACGTAGTAAAAGATCCCAAGGCACTTCAAAGGAGCACAATGAGACAAAATTTGACAGCAAGCCACATAAAGAGATATTAGGGCAGGAGACCAAAAGCTTGGTCAGAGAAGTAGGTTTTAAGGAGCTTCTTGAAGGAGGAGAGAGGCGGAGAGGTTTGGGGAGGGAATTCCAGAGCTTGGGGCTAGGCAGCTGAAGGCACGGCCGCCAATGAAGGGAGCAGGATGTTTAAAGTTACGCAGGAACACTTTGTTAAAAGAGCAATCAGCAGCCGGTGTCCTGACGATTTGACACAAGTTCAAAGCTAAATTAGCAATTTCATTCAAAGAGGACCGAGAGGCTGGAGTGGGAAATGGGAATGTCAGACTGGTGCATTAGGAGGTACTTTTCTGAGGTTGGTGGTCAGGCATTTCACTGGGCAGAGCAGAGGGTGGTTTACCCTGCATTTAACCCATGCCACACCTGAGCCCCCGAAGTCCCTGACGCTGATACTGGGAGCGTGTGTGAGATGGAAAAAGTGCTCCATTCCCCTCCGGTGACATCCCTCAACTTGACGAGCAACACAATTATTCCCAAAAACCTAGCAAGCATACTAATGCTTTTCAAATCACAGAAAAACTTACATTTATATAGCACCTTATCACACTTCTTAGAAATACCTGAAAGTGCTTTACTTAGAACTAATTACTTTGATGTGCAGCGACTGTTGTTATATAATATTTATCCCTTAATCAACATCACTAAAGCAATTGATCTGGTCATTGCTGTTTCTGGGAGCTTGCTGTGTGCAAATTGGCTGCCGTGTTTCCTATATTACAACAGTGACTATACTTCAAAAGTACTTCCGTGGCTGTAAAGTGCTTTGGGACATCCTGAGGTCGTGAAAGGGGCTATAAAAATGCAAGTCTTTCTTTCCATTTACAGTGTTTGTGGGATAGAGCGCGACCGACTCAAAAAGCAAGGCTCTTGCTGCGCCGATTTTCTAAACTGCGTCATGCTGTACTTACAAACAAACGAGCAGAAGGAGATGTGCTCTCTGATGTATGAACCTCTCGCTGCAGGTTCAAGAGGACCTGCGTAGGCCCAATCCGGGGCTCCACATGACTCCAGCCCATTTGCCAAGGCACCTGGAGGTACTGTTCGACCCCTGCTAGCTTCAGAGAAGCAAGTGATCTAAAATAACCTTTGAGATTTCCTTTGACTAAAAGTCAAAAGTACCGTGCTGTGGAGTCACATTAACTCATACTGTCCTCTCCCAGGGTGAGACATGATGGAAATCATGGATAATAATATGCTTAATTATACTTGTCTGATTTGCCTCACTATCCTGAATGGCTGTAAAGGGAGAGACCTATACTTACTGATGCCTCTCAGTCATCCCTTGTTCCTGTTGGTAAGGGACATCCAAGAGAAGGGACTTCACGGTGAATCCCTCTAACATAAATGGGGCCAGTGAGCAACAGGAGCATAGACAGATAGGGAGCACAAGCAGAGGAAGAACACAGGTGGAGGGGGAGCACAAGCAGAGGAGGAACACAGGCGGATGGGGAGGACAGGCAGAAGGAGAGAACAGGCAGAGGGGGAGAACAGGCAGAGGGGGAGAACAGGCAGAAGGAGAGAACAGGCAGAGGGGCAGCACAGGCAGAGGGGGGGAACAGGCAGAGGGGGAAAACAGGCAGAGGGGGAGGACAGGCAGAGGGGGAGGACAGGCAGAAGGAGAGAACAGGCAGAAGGAGAGAACAGGCAGAGGGGAGAACAGGCAGAGGGGGAACACAGGCAGAGGGGGAACACAGGCAGAGGGGGAGGACAGGCAGAGGTGGAGGACAGGCAGAGGGGGAAAACAGGCAGAGGGGAGAGCAGGCAGAGTGAGCACAGGCTGCAAAAGCTCTTTGATATGGATATTATTACTAGACAGCCAAGCTTAGATTATGCAATCAGATAACTATAGTTTCACAGACCTACCAAAAGGGGGGCAACACGGTGGCATAGTGGTTAGCACTGGTACCTCACAGCGCCAGGGACCCGGGTTCGAATCTGACCTCGGGTGACTGTCTGTGTGGAGTTTGCACATTCTCCCCGTGTCTGCGTGGGTTTCCTCCGGGTGCTCCGGTTTCCTCCCACAGTCCAAAAATGTGCGGGTTAGGTTGATTTGGCTATGATAAATTGACCCTTAGTGTTAGGGGGGGATTAAATATGTGGGGTGATGGGATATGTTAGGGGGAATTAAATACGTGGGGTTACGGGGGTAGGGTGGGATATGTGTACTGTGGGGATTAAAGCAGGGACAGGGTATTGGATTTGGATGATCAGCCATGATCGTATTGAATGGTGGAGCAGGCTCGACGGGCCGAATGGCCTACTCCTGCTCCTAGATTCTATGTTTCTATGTTTCTATGTTTCTAAAAGGTGAAGACATTACAGAAGGTATGTGTGGAGAATGGAAATGTTGAGTTAGCCCATGCTGGGGAGGACGCACCATGACTATTCTAGCTGGAGATTGTCTACTACAGCGGCTAACTGCCAAATAGTTCTTTATTAAGGCGTTAGCTCCAGAACTGGCTGAACACCATCCATTGAATAAGCTACAGTTTAGTTATGACACTGACATTTTTGTCTGGACTTTATGGATTCGAACGTTAGTCTTTCAGTTCTGGGGCTCGGTTCAAGTTTAACCAAGCACACACTCTGATGATTGGGGCAGTGAGTTGGACACCGTCCTTTCCCTTCTGGAATCTGGATTCAAAAAATTCTAAGCTAAGAATCCTGTGTATTCAGACAATCTCAATTCTGTTCCCTGCAGGACACGAGGCCAAAGCACAGAACTGTAAATAATTTGGTGATGAGTGAGTAACGTCACTCAGAGCTTGCAGCGACACGGAACATGGGGAATGGAAAATATCGCACCATGTCCTGAGCTTGACATCAAAGCATATTGTTCAGATGATGTAGAAGGAGCGTTGCATTACACCTAATCTGTCAATGGGTGGAGTGGGGAGATCTCAGTCTGCATGACCAGGGTACTCCGACCCCATAACCTTGTTCCACTTCGTATGTGTCTGCACCTCTGTTGAGGAATTGTTCAGAACAATCACTCAGTCTACACTGGAGGTTCAAGCCACTCAGAGCATGTCCGCAAATGCTGGCTCTGGACAGCCCAAGCACTCCCTGATGCCGACACTAAGTGCACGTTGGGACGGTGCCCTCATCCAGCTGTGTCAACTTTCACTTGTCACCAATCTCATGCAACTTATTACTTGTAAAAACCAAACCGGTATTTTTGTGCAAGGACAAGGTGGGCACTTGTTAGAAGAACTAAGTATTACTGCAGCTTTCCGATTTTAACAGATTTTATCATCTGTGGCTGCAGGGTCTGCCAATATAAACATTCCTGAAATGGCACACAGTCCCACACACACTTCCACCCCAGCAAGCACACTCTCTCTGCAACCACAGGGTCATCCTCGGCCACGCTTACTCACCAATCATTGCCGAGGCCATCTGCTGCCGAGGGTCATACGGGCACTTCCCTTTGCCACACTCTGTCTGTTCGTGGTGTAGCATCAGCTGCTCATCCTGCAGGGATGGATGGGGTGGGGGGTGGGGGGGGGGGGGGCGTGGGGAGAAAGAATGAATAGAGAGTCAACCACAATAGCATAAACCAGCATCAAAGCAACACTCCAACTCCCCCCAAAAAAAGCATCTCTCAATATCCCGTGGAGAGGATTGCAGCTGCCAGGTTCACACAGAGTGCAATGACGATGGCTATTTGCGAAAGCAGAGCAAGGAAACTCACATCACGCGAGGGTAGAGGTTGGTGCTCTTCCTGCGTGTACGTTTAACGCACTTGAACCCAAATCCCTCTCTCCGCCATTGCACCACAGACCCAGGTGAACGTGTGTGTTAAATAGCACAGAGAGGAATTTGGTACAAGTACATTCGGCCTTAGTCTGAGACCAGTGCTAATCAGGATTTGTACCCTGTGATCACAAACTCATTTATATCAGCGTATTACAGGCCTGTCATCGCGACCCACTCATTATGGGATAAAAAATGTGACCTATTTTGACTTATCTCACTCTTAAAAATAAACAAGTTCCATCTGTTCAAACGGTTTGATCTGTCCCACTCTCTCTCATCACAAATCTCACTCTGAACATTTTCCTGAACTTGAGGCTGCACTAAGTGTGAGACTCAGAGGCTGCACTGATCGGAGATTTGGGGGCATTTCCCCTACTGTTTGCACATTGCTGTCGGACCCCAAAAAACACAAGTGTTTGGCCGTGGATTCCGGGAAGACTGAAGTTCAGCCGAGCCAGTTTGGGAATGTCCAATATGGTGGCTGAATCAAAACATCATTGTTTTCCCAAGTTATTTTTCCACATCAAGGAGGCAAACACTAAAACTGCAGTGGTAGTCATGTGATGGCTGCCCAGTTGGATACCTTCCTCTCCTCCGGCCCTGAACAGCACGACAAAAGTTCTGTCTTGCAAGTAACAGGCCCCCACTAATTATTTACAACTTCAAACATAATACATGCCACGCTTCTCACCATACCATTGCACTCCAGCACTCCAGCACGCATGAGCGATGGGACAGTTGGGCGTGACCTCAGGACGTCCCAAAGCACTTTACAGCCAATGAAGTCACTGTTATAATGTAGGAAAACACAGCAGCCAATTTGCACATAGCAAGGTCCCACAAACAGCAATGTGATAAATGATCAGATAATCAGTTTTAGTGGTGTTGGTTAAGGGATAAATATTGGCCAGAACACCGGGAGAACTTCCCTTCTTTGAATTGTGCTCTGGGATCTTTTACATCCACCTGACAGGGCAGACGGGGCCTCGGCTTAACGTCTCATCTGAAAGGCAGCATATCCGACAGTGCAGCACTCCCTCAGTGCTGCATTGGAGTGTCAGCCTAGATTTTGTGCTCAAGTACTTGGGAGTGGGACGTGAACCCACAGACGTCTGACTCAAAGGCGAGAGTGCTACCCACTGAGCCACGGCTGACACCTGTGAATGTGGTGGGGAGGAGAGATTCTCACACAACTCCCGGCAGAGTCACTGTGTCGGGCGGTGGGGGGAGGGGGGGGGCGGGTAAGGGAGAGGGGATGGAGATGCATAATCAAAACAATCATTTCCCCAGAGGGAGCATAGGAACCTCTGCTTGAATTAACTGATTTAACTCTTTGACACCTCCGCGGAAGAGGTTCAAGGTGGACGGCGTAATGTCACTAATTTCACAGCAATTCGGCACCAATGAGTGAGTGGGGGGATGGGCAGTGGTAACGTGCCCATGACTTTAAACGTGGTTCTGTTGGTGGCTCCATTGATGGTATCCCCGCCACTCTCCACAGTGCCACAATGCAAGCATCACGTGCCATTTAAGGCCCCTCCCTGAGATTTTCGGCTTGGCTGTGATGCTTGTGTAAAAATAGCGCACAAGGGAGCATAGCACGAGCCCATTAAAGGTCTGCATGTGGATTTTGCCGATTGGAATTTCTACCTCTTGGAATAATTGTTGTGGCTGCTTCCGGAATGCAAAAGTGTTAAAGAGTGTCCAGCGGTGTAAGGGTTAAAATCGGAACACTGCCACTAAAAGACCCCCCTCTTTAGGACCCTTTCTGTAACTGCACCCTATGATTCTGCTCCTTCTCAGTTGCAGCGAGCACCTCCTCTTTCCGCAAGGAGGGGATTCTGTCCTGCAGCTGGGACAGACTTTGAAGATCCGAGATCTCTGCGCTCCTCCAATTCTGGCCTCTTGCACATCCCAGTTTCCTTCGCCCCACCAATGGCTGCCGTTCCTTCAGCTGCCTAGGCCTTAAACCCTGGAATTCCCGAGCTAAACCTCTCCGCCTCTCTCTCCTCATTTAAGACGCTCCTTAAAACCTACCTCTATCTGTCCTGATAGCTCCTTATGTGGCTCGGTCTCAATTTTTGTCTTGATGACTGACGCTCCTGTGAAACACCTTGGGACGTTTTACTACACTAAAGGTGCAATATAAATGCATGTTGCTGCTGCTATTGTTGTAGCATTTGGGCCCTGAAAGACACTTGGAACAGCCGCACGATGAGGTAACAGAGGGCTCTCTTTTTAGCTATCCAGCATTTTTCGCAGTTTTACGTGCCAGCTGGGTAAAGAGTCAATGTAACATGAAATGGAATTGAACTGCATCTATGTTATTGGCCTTAGGGCCTTGCCTCGGGGGATTGTGAAAGTTTGCGTGCTGTGTGTAATGTCAGTGCAGAAGGGCAGCCGACTGTGCAGTGTAAATGATGCTATCACCCAGGATTGCTCATCAATTGCCAAAATGGCAGTCGGCTTGAACTTTGACCCAACAGCAACAACTAGCTGCTGGTGTGACATTATACAGTGCACCCCAGCAGCTGCCTTCGCTGGTTGACAAGATTTAATGTTTTCTTCTGTACATGCTAAATGCTTATTTTAAAAAGAATCCCCCGGGATAATATCTTACGATGACCTTCTCTTCAAATTCACAGGGGGTGGGGGGGGCGGGGAAACAAATCCCTTTCCTCTCTCTTATCAAAATTTTCCCCCACACATTCTGCTGTCGTCTCCTGAAAGCGACGGCTCATGTTTAGGATGCAATTCCACGGCCGCCATATTGTGTATCATCCAAATGACTCATCTTGGCACGTGGGCCGAGGCAGTTGGGTATTTGGGTGAGCAGCTATGCTGATAGGGTGAGATGAAGTAGGGTGGGAGGTGGCTGGTGTGGAGCATAAACATCAGCATAGACCAGTTGGGCCGAATGGCCTGTTTCTGTGCTGTAAATACAATGTAATTCCTACCTTTATTTCCCCTCCTCAACCTGGGATCGGTGAAGCTAATTGTAACATCCATGTTGCTTACCCAGCTGAGATCAGCATAGACTGGGACCTTCTGACCTGCATGTCTTAGTCCCACCCCACGTGGTGCATTTTCCAAGCAAGCCGTCATATTTCTAAGTTAATTTTTTTTTAAATCACCAGGCGATGGGTTTTGTTCCCAATCAAAGCTTTTTGAATTTGCAGAATTCTAGGCTGGATGAAGAAACGTGACTTTTTATTTTAAACTTGACCTCAACTCCCTGCAAAAATTGAATAGTTTGTTTAAAAAAACTCGACAAATTCTTTTAGGGAGTGGCACAAGCCACCAATGATGTCAACATTCCCAGAACCCATTGCATGGAAGAGCAGGAATGTCATCAGTCAGGCTCTTATTTTTAATTCATTCGCGGGATGTGGGCTTTGTCGGCAACGGCAGCATTTATTGCCCGTCCCTAATTACCCTTGAGAAGGTGGTGGTGAGCCGCCGCCTTGAACCGCTGCAGTCCGTGTGGTGAAGGTACTCCCACAGTGCTGTTGGGTAGGAGGTTCCAGGATTTCGACCCAGCGACGATGAAGAAACAGCGATATACTTCCAAGTCAGGATGGTGCAGTGTGCACCAAGAGGCACTGCAGCAACTCACCAAGGCTTCTTTGGCAGCACCTCCCAAACACTCACACACACGCTCGCACAGTACACAACCACACATGTGATGAAAAAATGCACCATGCCCAACTGGATTTTCCCAGGAGTTGGCAGTTCAAGTTTCAGAATACTTAGCCGAGGTATTTGTGATTCAGACAAATTCATAGGTTAGCAATCTCTTTCATGTCTATCCCAGTTTCAAATTAGGGAACCAAACGCAGTGAATTCAGTTTCCTGAGGTATTATTTTCCTCTGTTCAATGTCTATAGTAGAGGCGAGTATAAAGTGGTGTACTTCTCATTGTAATTCATATAAATGGGAAAATATTTGGGAGCAGATTAATGGGTACATTTTCTTATTAGTTTGCGAGAGTCACAACGGTATTTTGTAAATGTAAACAGATGAACTCAATTCTGCCTCTTTACAGGGTGTCTGAATTGCACAAGTCTAGACGGCAGTTCAGGCTTTCAGAAAAATGCAGCAGTAGAAGTTAGTGGCAAGCTCCCGGACAGATTGCCGGAGCTTGTTGCCATTAATCAGCCTTCATCACCGTGCAGAATGCAGCAGTAGGAGAGATGAACCGATGCACCCTCAGGTTGGGTCTGCGGGTTGCTCGGTACGCAGTTGCAAATGAGCCTTTGCGTGGTGGTTGGTTGTACGCTTTTCCCAGACTGTGGTCAGGGAGGTTGGTAACACCCACCCCCCCCCCCCCCCCCCGCCCCCCTTGTGAGTCCTCACAGATTTACTTTCCAAATAAAACTTGGCATGGCAAGTCTTCATTTACAATTATGGGTTGTGTAGTACATCGTGGCTCATTTTGGGACCATAAAACGATGATGAGGCATTTTAAACCATATGTTTTTACAGAACGATAAATGTTGTGGATTTATCCTGTGTTTGTAAACCAAAAAAAGGGCAACAAACACTAGGCAAATGTCCTGATATGATACAAAGTGTAAAATGCTCCCTGGTGAATACTTGATGTAGCCTGTGTAACTACACAAAATTGGAAGAAAACAACAACCCTTGATGTCTGAGTTAGTGAAAGCCCGTGTAGGGAAGCTTCTTTGTACTGGTGTCCATCACTACAATTAGTGAATGGCGAAAGCGCTACAGAAATGGTTTTCATGAGCACAGAAATGTCTTCTGCCCTGTGACTCAGCATTGGAAGGAGTGTCCACAAGGCCCACGGTATGGATAGTTTGCTCCATCGGCTTCAGCTGGCAGAGGGCCCAACAGACTTGCCTGCAGATTACCCCAGGGTCGTGAGGGGGAAGCCTGCTGGTTTCTGACCAGAGTCACCAACGATATAAAACAAATCCAATTAAGACAAATAGCCTTTATATAAACCATCCGAAGCAGTCGAGTAAATTCCAGCCTGTAACTCACTCCAGGGTATCCATTATTCTAGATATAAACCGCCCAAACCCCTCGATGAGATTCAAGCATGTAACTCACTCCCACGTTTATATAAAATAACCCAACCCCTCAATTAGATTGTAGCCCATAACTCACTGTTGGGTATCCATTATTATTATACATAAACCACCCAAACCCCTCAATTAAATTCCAGTATGTACTCCACTCCTGGAAATCGGTTATTCTAAATATATAGGGGGAAAAATGTGGTTGCTTTGCGCCTCCCGTTAGCGCCCTAAGAGGGCGCTAACGGGGCGTAAAGCAACTAGCGCCCGGGCGGGAGGTTAGTGGCAGTGGTAACCGTTAGCGCACTGCGCCGCCGGCGATGACGTCATCACTGTGCGCAGCGCCCCGCTCGCGCCCTGGCCACGATCTTCGGAAGCGTCCCCTGACTTACCGCCGAGCGCTATGTCCGCGGGGTCAGGGGGGCCTGCCTGCGGCCAGGGCGGCGCTAATTAAAGGCGAGGTGCCGGGCGGCCATTTTTGTTGCTGGTCGCCTCCGTTGCCGTCCCCTGCCTCCTGACCCGCCCCCCCGCGGAGTGCCGGCTGCGTTCCAGGAGCCCGGCACTTCTCGAGTGCCGGGCTCTTTGGCCGGCACTCCGATCCCTGGTGGCCCAGCTGGGCCCCGGGTCGCGCTGTGCAAGGCCCCTCCCCTTTAAGAAGGGGAGGAAGGCCTGCAGTACTGCGGCACGTAGCGCTGCAATATTCCCTCACAGCGCCCCAAGAGGGAGGCAGGGCGCTTCCAGTAGCACCCCGCTTCCCTCTTGGGGCGCTACCGATGAATTTCGGCTGCGGGGGCGCTAATTGTTTTGGGCGCTAAAATTAGCGCCCTGACGAAGTTAGCGCCCCAAAGGGGGAGCGACTCAATTTTTCCCCCATAGAGTATAAAGTAGAAAAACGGTGGCTATCTCCTGTGACAGCTTGAACCCAGGATTAAATAATATTCCGATTAGGTTTGACGTTTGGGTTTGATCTGTGTTTCTGCTCCAGTGAGTAGGGTTTCACACAAGTCCAGCCAAATGGAATGACAGTTCAGGTGAGGAGAGGGTTAAAGGAGGATTCAACCCTGCTCAAAGTTTAAAGAAATACTATGATGTTAACTCATAAAATGAATCCCGTGCCCTATTAATCCGTGGGTAAATCAGGTCGCTAATACCCAATTTTTTTTGGTGCACCTGCTTGAGGGGATGACATACTGCACCCACCTTGTGTTCTAAACATTTCCATTAAAACCCCAGAATCTTTTCCTTTTACGATCCCAACATGTTTCGGAACGTTTCACAGCGTAGACAGTGCAGAGTGCAGGCTGACTGAAATTAGATCATCCTCTCCGGAATGTGCTGGATAATGAAAAAGCAATGGTATCTCCAACTCACCCAGCCCTCACCTGTTCCCAGTGCAGTCTCCGACTGGACTTCACCAAGGCAGCAGGACTCAAGGCTCAGAACATGTGGTGCAGGCATTCGAGTGTGAGTAAACCACCCACTTGAAAAAAATATATATATTTTTAGGATTTCTTTAGAAAAGTCACGAGTTGACGAGTTTCCCTTCTTTCCTTCTGGTGCAGTTGCTCATCCTCTTGCCAAGGTGTCTTTGACAGCACCTCCCAAACCCGTAAACTCTACCACTTAGAAGGACAAGGGCAGCAGATGCATGGGAACACCACCACCTCCAAGTTCCCCTCCAAGTCACACACATTTTGCCGTTCCCTCATTGTCGGTGGGCCAAAATCCTGGAACTTCCTCCCTAACAGCACTATGGGAGTACCTTCACCACACGGACTGCAGCAGTTCAAGAAGGCGGCTCACCACCACCTTCTCAAGGGCAATTAGGGATGGGCAATAAATGCCGGCCTTGCCAACGACGCCCACTCCCGTGAATCAGTAAATAAATTCTTCCGTCCGAGAGTCTCGGGCTGCTTGACTGAGATCTGGAACATTCCGTGCGCAACATTGTGGTGCTGTAGCCCGCATCCCCTCGCTGAGGTCTCAAACCATTGCCCGGTTGTTCCAAACCCCTCACCAACTCAAATGTAGCAGAAAGTTTGAATTTTTAAAATGAAGTTCTGATTTTTCAGCCCTCGTTTCCTGAAAGCAATGGTTCCTGGTAGGACACAGCTCCATGTATCTAATTTGACTCTAATTCATCCTATTTCCTTCGCCATCATTCCTCTGTTTCTTTCTCAATCCTTAAATCTCACTGGTTAAGGAGACAGACTGTTGGTCCCATCGGTCACCGGCAGAGGTGCCAGTTGCCCTCCTCCCCACCACCCGCTCCCAAAGCCCCGTCCTTTTCCTCATCTAATGTCCACATGCAGACTTTACTACAGGGATCACTGACTAGCGATCAGGCACCGCTGCTCGGGCTGACGCTTATCAGAAATGAACCAGAAGACGGAGGCGTAGAATTCCCGGCCACTCGCCGTAACTTCTGCAGAAGATGCGCAGAAACCCCGGAGGAGCAAAATATACAGCATGCACAGTGGAGCAGAATTTTCTGGAGCGGGGCATCTTGCGGCGTGCCCCATTATTTAGACATTTTTCCTCACCCTTCAGCTCGAAAAATGTTTGCACCGCAAGTTGCTGGAAGTGCGAGCTGATAACAGCGCGGCAAGGGCATCGGGACATCTGGGACCTTAGTGAACGACGGGACCAACAGTGTATTTCCTCAACCAATGAGATTTAAGGATTGAGAAAGAAACAGAGGAACAACGGAGAAGGAAATAGGGTAAATTAGAGTCAAATTAGATTCAGAAAGAGAAATATAACGGTGAATTTTCCGTGGTGGTAGCGGGCGAGATCGGTGGCGGGTCGGGTGGGAACGTTGTTATTTTTGACAGCGGGTTGGGAACCCGCTGTCAACTCGCTCCCATGCGCCTTTCCCACAGGCACGTCTGTCATCCTGGAGCCGACCCGACCTGCAGCGGCGGGGGACCCAATTGAGATCATTATGAGGTAGTTTACAGGCACTTAAGAGCCTTTCCCCCTCCCCCTACTTTTTAAATTTCCCTGCATGGCCACGGGATTCACGCAGCTCGGGAACCACGTCGGTCAACCTGAGGCGGGAGTTCCGTGGCCATTGCTCTAGCTGATTACTTGACAGCATGGAAAACAAACCAAGATAAAAACATGTTGATTACATCAGCTAACAGATTGATGGAGATTCTGTTCTACTTGAAAAGCTACTGGTAAATGTTAATTCAAAAATTCCTGAAGGAATGTAAGTGCTACCCTGGATGGTGAAGGAAATACATTTTTTATTGGCCATTCTCGGCTGTTGCCTTCCAACTCAACAGTAATTGCAGTGAACTGATCTGCACTATAAAAAAATGACGTATACCATTTAAATAAATTTTTGTGTCCTTCTGGTCAGGTTTTTCTCACAGTATTCTGCAATTGTCCAGTTACACATTAAATCAAGTCATCAACCATATATATTTCATTCTCATCACTCATTCCACTGGTTCAATTTGCTTTCATTCCCTGAATATGACGAATTTAATTTTTCAGTCTGAGACTTTAGGGTGAATTTCTGCTGCGGTTCACTCACTTGTCCATTGTTAACTTCAGCGGAAGAGCTGCAGAAATCCCAGAAACACATTGTAAGCACCTCTTACACGGTTTGTCAGGGATTCCGCAGCTCTTCCACTGAACTAGCATAAGATTGTAAATTGACCCCTTTACAATTACATTTAAAATCTGCTTAGTTTTATGTCTTACCTATACACACATATCTTTTAATTGTACCAGTTACTGATACAAAAGTCTATAGATTTGTGACTAAAGCACCAGTAACTTCCCAATTAATGTACTTTTATAATTATGTTCTTGATCATATTTGTAGATGGAGTCAACAACAACAACTTGTATTTATATAGCACCTTTAACGTAGCAAAACATCCCAAGACGCTGTACAGGAGTATTTTAAGACAACAAATTTGACACCGATCCACGTAAGGATAAATTAGGGCAGGTGACCAAAAGCTTGGTCAAAGAGGTAGGTTTTAAGGAGCGTCTTAAAGAAGGAAAGAGAGGTAGCGAGGTGGAAAGGTTTAGGGAGGGAATTCCAGGGCTTAGGGCCTAGGCAACAGAAGGCACGACCACCAAAGGTTGAGCGATTATAATCAGGGATGCTCAAGAGGGCAGAATTAGAGGAGCGCAGATATCTCGGGGGGGTTGTGGGGCTGAAGGAGATTACAGAGATAGGAAGGCGCGAGGCCATGGAGGGATTTGAAAACAAGGATGACAATTTTGAAATCGAGGCGCTGCTTAACTGGGAGCCAATGTAGGTCAGCGAGCACAGGGGCGATGGGCGAACGGGACTTGGTGCGGGTTAGGACATGGGCAGCCGAGTTTTGAATGACCTCAATGACCGTAGGGTAGAATGTGGGAGGCCAGCCAGGAGTACATTGGAATAGTCAAGTCTAGAGGTAATAAAGGCATGGATGAGGGTTTCAGCAGCGGATGAGCTGAGGCAAGGGCGGAGGCGGGCAGTGTTACGGAGGTGGAAATAGGCGGTCTTTGTTATGCTGCGGATACATGGTCGGAAGCTCATTTTAGGGTCAAATATGACACCAAGGTTGCGAACAGTGTGGTTCCGCCTCAGACAGATGTTAGGGAGAGGGATGGAATCAGTAGCTAGGGAATGGAGTTTGTGGCGGAGACCGAAAACAATGGCTTCGGTCTT
The DNA here is from genome assembly GCA_030390025.1 of Squalus acanthias. Classification (NCBI taxonomy): domain Eukaryota; kingdom Metazoa; phylum Chordata; class Chondrichthyes; order Squaliformes; family Squalidae; genus Squalus; species Squalus acanthias. The sequence goes on along the minus strand of CM059444.1, from coordinate 11,676,534 downwards.
CCCAATATTTAATTGGAGAAAATCTTTGCTCATCCAGAACTGTATGTTGGACAAGCAGTCTGACAATTTAGAGACCGTGGAGGGGTCGAGAGAAGAGGTAGTGAGGTAGAGCTGGGTGTCGTCAGCATACATGTGGAAACTGACGCTGTGTTTTCAGATGATGTCGCCAAGGGGCAACATGTAGATGAGAAATAGGAGGGAGCCAAGGATAGATCCTTGGGGGACACCAGAAGTAACGATGCGGGAGCGGGAAGAGAAGCCGTTACAGGTGATTCTCTGGCTACGATTAGATAGATAAGAATGGAACCAGGCGAGTGCAGTCCCACCCAGCTGGACGACGGTGGAGAGGCATTGGAGGAGGATGGAGTAGTCAACCGTGTCAAAGGCTGCAGACAGGTCAAGAAGGACAAGGAGGGATAGTTTACCTTTGTCACAGTCACAAAGGACGTCATTTGTGACTTTGATGAGAGCCGTTTCGGTACTGTGGCAAGGGCGGAAACCTGATTTGAGGGATTCACACATGGAATTGCGGGAAAGATGGGCACGGATTTGGGAGTCATATTATTTAATGAAAATATTATTTAAATATTTCTTTGTCACTCATATATAACTTTTATATTATTGTACAGTAAAGATTCAACACCTACTATGTTAGATTAAACTTAAAATTTAATGTGGCCAGGGTCCCTTTAAGGATCCCGGCTTAAAACCCGTCATGAATGACGTCACCAGACCCGCTCCAAATATTAGGCCGGGTAACGTGCTGGGCGGGCTTAATAGGCTCCATTAAGGTAAGTTCATTTTGTACAGCAGGATGGAGCCAGCAGCGGGGTCAGGACCTGCCACGGACACCGGCCGCATCAGACCCACCAGGGTAAAGAAAATTCCGGCCATAGAGAGGGAAAGAAAGATTGGATTGAGAGAGAGAAAAAGAGACAGGAAAAGTAAGAAAAAAATATTAATTTTAAATTTTAAAAACCTCTAGGAACAATTTACTACCTGCAGGAATGAGACTCCTCTGTTTTAATTGTTCCCTTTCTGGGCCAGAGAGGTTGAGTGGCATTGCAGGAACAAAAATCTCATCATTGCAATGGTCCTTATGTCATTGAATATCAGCCCTAACTTTCTGCAGCAAGTTTAATTTGTTTTAATTTCTTGAAACTCATGTGGAGGTTGATGGTGAGCTCCTGTTGTTGCGAGGCTAACGGTGGAGCAGCGTAAATTGTCCAGCAATTTGTGGCGATTTGCAACTCATGGCGTATCACTTCCTTGCCACAAATTGCTGGATGATTTACACACTAATAATGGAGTGCGCGCTAAACTCGCCATTATTTTCCCAGCAAATTCTAGGTCAATAAGCTTTTCAAAATGGAAGTTCTAATATTTTCGCCTACTTCTGTGTCCAATGATGTGAACGTTTAGATATTGAGGTTTCCAGCGTGTGTTTTCATCAGCAGCAGAGTAAATAACAGAACCCGAGCTATGCCTCACACACCCTCCCCTCCCCTCCCTGTCTAGTTCTAGACTTGGACAAAGGTGGAAATCTCAGTGGGAACCCTGGCTGATTTCCACTTCTCTCGTTCCACACCCACCCACCCCCGCCTCCGCCAACCCATGGACATCGACAGCTACTATAAAGCCCCTTTCCAGCTGAGATCAACTAGCTCATCGCTAAACAGGGATTAAATCGTTTTTGGAGAGCTCAGTTGCACAGACCGGGGACGGGAGATGCTGTTACTCCCAGTGAGCCATTAGGGAACATAAACTTTTATAAGTGCTAATGGAAAACAGATGTAATGAAGAGGAGTAAAGAAAATTCAGTCTGCAATATTAAATGTTTCTATAGAAGTGTGTGCTTGTGTTAAAATGTTTTCAGAATTTAATGGTCTAATGAGTTGGATTATAAAATAAGGTGCTTTTCATTAAAATCCATATTGAAGTAATATTAAAATTAAGTAAATGGTATGTCCAATTAAACATACCAGATGCTGTGGATAATACGCAGAATACATTTTTTCTTAATCTGTTGTCTCAAACATGCATACAGAATTAACGTCTTATTAATGGAATCTCTGCACAGCCCCAGGACAACCCCTTTTTCAGTCTGCTTCCCCAAGAGGGAAATAGAATGTGTTACCAAATATCCTCGCTACAGCTTTAGTTGCACGTGTTGTAGTCGAGAATATAACTATAACACTCGACTTGTTGAATTGCCTCAGCTCATGTGCATGTCCATTTGTCTCTTTGAAATACCCGTGGTCTTAATTTATCTTGAAAAGGAGAGGAAGCATCCCATTAACAGCGCCTCCGCCCTTGAACGGGCCTGTTTCTGAATACTTGAATATTCCTGTCACCTGCCACTGCCACGTAATAGTTTCTTCAGACTGAAGTGCACCATAGCAACTAATTGTAGAGCTAGAGGTTTGGGCCATACAGTTGTAATCTATCCAAATAAATAAGGACAGAGGGGCTGCGTCACTCATTAGGGACTCCAATCACTCACTTTGGCTTAAAAGGGTATTTTTTGAATGTGGCTCTTAACATGAGAGCATCTGCACATGTTCGAATGTGTTTGCAATCTGTGTTGCTCTGGCTGGTCGTAAATGTCATTCCTAAAGCTTCCCCAATATTGGCAGCTCTGCAGACATGTAGTAATGAAACAGGAAGGTATGTTGAATATCGGCCCTTTGTAAATTTTATCCCTCTAATTTAAAAAATAATTCTCAATCTTTTCCTCGGTTTTGTTTGGACTGGCTCTGCATCAGTGAACGGATCAGAACATCAGCAATTCCGACTTTGAAGTCACGATGAAATGTTCGAAAGGGGTTGAACATAACAATGAAAACTATTTACTCACTTTACCATAAAAGGAAAATTGTAGCAAAGTGATTTCATACTATCCAGTCCCACACACCATCAACACAGGCTGGAGAGTGTTCGGGCCTGGGTAATTCATTGGCTGGAATGTGTGGGATACAGCATGGCACACAGGCTGGAGTGTACTGGGTACAAGGTAGGTCATTGGCTGAAGTGTGTTGGGTGCAGAGTAGTTCATTGGCTGAAGTGTGTTGGATACAAGGTAGTTCATTGGCTAAAGTGTGTTGGGTACAAGGTAGTTCATTGGCTGAAGTGTGTTGGATACAAGGTCGTTCATTGGCTAAAGTGTGTTGGGTACAAGGTAGTTCATTGGCTAAAGTGTGTTGGGTACAAGGTCGTTCATTGGCTAAAGTGTGTTGGGTGCAGAGTAGTTCATTGGCTAAAGTGTGTTGGGTACAAGGTAGTTCATTGGCTAAAGTGTGTTGGGTACAAGGTAGTTCATTGGCTAAAGTGTGTTGGGTACAAGGTAGTTCATTGGCTAAAGTGTGTTGGATACAAGGTAGTTCATTGACTAAAGTGTGTTGGATACAAGGTAGTTCATTGGCTAAAGTGTGTTGGGTACAAGGTAGTTCATTGGCTAAAGTGTGTTGGGTGCAGGGTGGGACACAGGCTGCAGGAAAGGAAGTGGGACACATTACACATATAAATTTATTTGTGGGCCGCTTGGCAACCTACAGTAACCCATCCCACAATGTAATTTCCTCATATAAAATGAGATAATGTGAGGCTGCACAGTCTTCGGCCTTTTCTCCCTCTTTTAGGAGGAGAGAAAATTGGCTGAGAAATGAAAGAGAAAATTTCGATATGAACCAGGTTGGCTGACACCGAGAGTAAACGATTGGAAGGCATTGATTTACGGCTGCAGTTTAAAAGGCAATTTACTTTCTCTCAGCTAACCGCACAACGACTCGAGCCCTGTGTTCATGAAATGGGACACGTGACATCAAACATCATTTGCTGATTGATCAGGCAAGGCAGACAAGCCTGATTTAGACTGACCCGATTGTGCCTTTTGCATCTGAAAGCATTTAACAAACTGCAACAGTGCAAATAGTATGAACACAAGCGTACAACAACAACTTGCATTTATATCGCGCCTTTAACGTAGTAAAACGTCCCAAGGCGCTTCACCGGAGCGTTATCAGACAACATTTGACACCGAGCCACACAAGGAGATATTAGGATAAGTGACCCAAAGCTTGGTGAAAAGGGTAGGGTTTAAGGAGCATCTTAAAGGAGGAGAGGTAGCGATGTGGAAAGATTTAGGGGGGAATTCCAGAGCTTGGGGCCTAAGCAGCTGAAGGCACCACCGCCAATGCTGGGGTGAAGGGAGTGGGGGGGTGCACAAGAGGTCAGAATTGGAGAAACACTGCGTTCTCGGAGGGTTGTAGGGCTTGAGGAGGGTACAGAGATAGGGAGGGATTTGAGAATTTTAAATTCGAGGCGTTGCTGGACCGGGAGCAGACGTAAGTCCTGCGAAGCACTTTGGAATGTTTTACTACATTAAAGGCGCTATCGAAATGAAAGTTGTTGATGTTGGATTGAGTCAGTGAACTCATTCACTGCTTTCCCCCTTCATGCTCCTTTGGCCCTGGTCTGGGTTGGGATAGTGAGGTCATTCACTGTGTCTCTCCCCCCCCGCCCTCCGACTCAGCTCCACTGTATGTTGGAACAGTTGGGGGTCAATCACGATTTTTCCCCTCCCCTCAGCCCCGCTGCAGCTTGGGACAGCAGAGGTTATTCATCGGCTCTCCATCCCCAAGCCAGCCATGGCTCACTGGGTAGCATTTTGTCTCCGAGTCAGAAGGATGAGAGTTCAATCCCCACTCCAGAGACTTGATCACAAAAATCCAGGCTGACACTCCAGTGCAGTGCTGAGGGAGTGCTGCACTGTCGAAGGTGCCGTCTTTCAGATGAGACGTTAAACCGAGGCCCCGTCTGTCCTCCCAACTGGACGTAAAAGAACCCATGGGACTATTCAAAGAACGGCAGGGGAGGTCTCCCAATGTCCTGGTCAATAGTTATCCCTCAACCAACATTATCTGATCATTATCACATTGTTTGTGGGAGCTTGCTGTGCGCAAATTGGCTGCCGCGTTTCCCACATTGCAACAGTGACTCCACTTCAAAGGTCCTTCATTGGCTGTAAAGCGCTTGGTCGTGAAAGGTGCTAAATAAATGCAAGGTCTTTCTTTTTCTTTTTTTCCCCCCCTCCGCTGTGTTTTTGGACAGTCAGGGTTATTCGCTGACTCTCTCTGGCTGTGGTGTGGCTTGAGGCAGCCGAGTCATTCATTGCCCCCCCTCCGCCCCCCCGGTTCACTGTGGGGTGAAAGAGCAGGATCGTAGACTGCTTCCTCCGCTGGCTCCGCTCTAGCTTAGCATGGTGACTGCTCTGAAACCATGGATCCATACCAGCCTGGGAGCTCTGAATTTCAACACTGACTTTGATTCTTTCACCAAACGCTCGCCCCCCCCCCTCAGTTTGAACACACAATGAGCTGCTTTGAATGCAACTAAAACACATCGGTTCAGCAAAGTGACCAGCAGCTGAAATACCTCCCCAACACTAATACAGCCTTTCCACTCACGATATTCCCAACATGTTGACAGGTTAAGCTGGTGTTTTTGGCCGTAATGAATTCCAGAGCCTCCCAGCAGTTGACAAGCTGTCAGCTCCGATGGACTCTACAGGTGGTTTTGAGTTTCAGACTAACCGAACATGACAGGGTCAGCGAGAGCCAATTCACAAGACGTATAACCCGGCCCTCTATCACTTGTGGGGGTGACACACAGCTTACAAGAGTGACACAGCCAGTTCTTGTTAAATTCAATAACCTACTTGTCATTAACTTATCAAGAATATTCCTACAAGTCTTAGTGCACGTTTAGATCTAAAGAGCCAGACACGAGCTGAGCCTTGACGTACAGTGGAGCAAATTGATCTTTATTGGCTCCCAATATCCTCGTCAGTCCAGCCATGCTGTACATTAAAGTGTTCAAAGGCACATTTTGTGTCCAATTTATTATAGGAACATGGGAACAGGAGTAGGCCATTCAGCCCCTCGAGCCTGTTCCGCCATTCAATTAGATCTTGGTTGATCTGTACCTCAATTCCATTTGCCACTTGGTTTCCTATCCCTTAATACGCTTACCCAACAACGATCTACCAATCTCAGTTTTGAAAGTTTCAATCGACCCCCAGCCTCAACAGCTTTTTAGAGGGAATGAGTTCTAGATTTCCACTACACTTTGTGTGAAGAAGTGCTTCCTAACTTTTATTGTTATTGCATCTGACTGGATTGTGCTATGAAATGTAAATCATGCCATATTAGGGCGGCCACTTTTCGTCCTGTCCAAAACCAGATGGCATGGGCTGGAAATGGGTGCGCTCGTGTCTGTGCCAATTGGAAAGCCTGCGTATGCGCACACCTCATTTGGTATCTGTGTGTTCGTGCCAGGGGATTGTAGCGCAGACGGACAATCAGCGACCACTCCCACCCACCTCTACCAGTTCTGTACATACACATCAGAAACCAGCCGCCCATCTCGCTCTACATTTACACCCCCCGGACTGTATTATGATACACACAATCTTTTGTTTTCACTTTGATTCTCAACGTTACCATTTGGCTACCCCAAAGCCAGAACGTCGGGTTCAAAGTTGAATGGGTTGTCAGCCACCCGCAGGTGTTGGGTTATACACTGTCTGATTAAAGAGCCGTGTCACCCTTTTGGGGATTAGCCTCTGGGAACTTGTCTTTAATTTTTTTTTAACCTTTTCTTTGCACTTTTTTCCCCTTCCCCCTCCTTGCTGGGCCACCGGTCACCCTCCAGCTCTCTGCTGAAGTGGCCATGTGTGAACCCTGACATTAAATGTCAATGAGCTATTCTATCAACAGAGGCATCACAGCCGAGGCCAGTCCTGCCCTCGTTTGATGCCCATCCTGCCCTCGCTTGATGCCCGCGCACACACACTTAGAGTAGAGTGCTGCCGGGCAGTCAATGCGTCAAGGGGACAATGCCATGAATAGTGACAGAGAAACGTGAGCAGATCACAACAGTGCCAGCTGAACTCCACAATGCGATATGTTGATAGGCTGAGCTGAAGTAAGGTGGGAAGAGGCCTGTGCGGAGCATAAACACCGGCATAGAACCGTTGGGCCGAATGGCCTGCTTCTGTGCTGTAAATTCTATATAATTCACTACCATCAAACACTGTTTGGGAAGCTGTTACACAGACTGACCTTCCAGAAACTTTTATGTAAAAGCCGCATTGCCAGAGCTGAATGAAGAACTCTTGGGTTAGGGTTAGGCCCTGGGCACCAAGAATATTCAGGGCCTCTCCGCACAATCCCCTTCCTCCCCACTCCATTAATGTCCGCCCCACCGGAGAAGGCTGGGCTTCTGCTCTCCGTCTCCGGGACACACAAGCGTTGATGGACAGCTCCTTGCTCCAATGGGATCGAGGGGGCGGGGAGGCTCAGCTCCTCGGGATGTAACTGGCAGACTGCCTATCGGACACGTGCGTTAATGTGCCCCTGCACGTTGTTCATGGCCGTGATCTCATTGAATGGCGGAACCAGCTCGAGGGGCTGAATGGCCTATTCCTGTTCCTATCATACTTTTCAAAATAAAACAGCATTTTTAGAAAACCAGAGGGGAGATGAGGAGTTGTTATGATCTGGAATGCACTGTCTGAAAGAGTGGTGGAAGCAGATTCAATCGTAATTTTCAAAAGGGAATTGGATAATCACTTGAATAGGAAACATTTGCAGGGCTATGGAGAAAAAGCAGGAGGGAGTGGGACTAATTGGAGAGCTCTTTCGAAGGGCTGGCACAGACACGATGGACCGAATGGCCTCCTTCTGTGCTGTATCATTCTATGATTCTAACAATTGTCAAAAAGCCAACAGATTTGCTGACCATCGCCACGTGACGCGTGGGCTAAAATTAACGACAATTTTAATTTCCAATTGCGCCTCTAGAAAGGATCACTGCTTTGTATTTGAGTATTGTAGATCACCTGACCAGCAACAATGATTACAGGAATTAACCCTTTGCTGACTACAGCAGCAATTTTGCAACAAAACGGAAAACCACCAGGATGACAGATAGCAGAGGCTGGTCACTAAGAATGGTTAAGTGGTGCTCTGTGTATAGGCTAATGCGCAGGGCAGCAGCACAGCATGGGGTGGAGATAATGCAAAACAGTGAGGAGGGAAACTTGGAACAGATTACACAGTAAAGGGAGAACTCAAGCTGATCACTTCAGTGTTATCTGAACTCCTTAATGCTTTAATTAACTTCAAACACACAACCGGTTATTTGCTGTTTCTTGCATTTTATGCAAATTCAGAGCACTTCTGAGGTGTAGAAAGCAAAGTAGATTCTTAAAGCGACCTTTCCATTCTGAAAGTACACTGAAAAGATGTGCTTGTTTTGGTGGATGCGGAGATATCTACTTGCATTTCGCTCCCTGCCTTAACTTATTTTGAGAAGTCGCACAACACCAGGTTATAGTCCAACAGCTTTATTTGAAATCACAAACTTTCGGAGCGCTGCTCCTTTGTCAGGTGAAGCATCATTAACTTATTTTGATATAGAGGTTTTCATTTTTGCATATGTCCCTTAGTCCCATAAGCAACCTTTTCTATAGTATTGATTGATGCGGTTAGTTCTGGGCGGACATTTACCAGGCAGCACAGGAGCCTCTTACAATTAGTGAAAGCGGCTACCGTGTAATTTCTGCCGAGGTCAACACTTCAGCATTGCCAACCCCCGCCCCGCCCCGCCCTCCCCCTCCCTCTCTCCCTCCCCAGCTACTGTGGGAGCATCTGTGCCATAGGCGAGCAGCAACCCCGAAATTGCCACAATCACACCTTCAGGGCTAGGGTGCCTGCCATTTCTGTTTATTCTGAGACCGTATCAGGAATGTATATTGCTTCAGTGCAACCTATCCTAATTAGTTCTGCTTTTCCACTAGGGAGCTATCCAGGAAATTCAGCATTCAGAGAGTTAAACACGTTTCCCCCCTTGCTTGCTGATGCCAGAACTCCAAGTTCATATTCCTTGTAAAATTCCTATCTCACATGATCGGATCAACGGTGTCAGGGTCCCCTCACCCCACTCCTGCCTTCTCTCCGACTAGGGCACGAACCTTTCCAAGGCACCAATCAAATGCTATGTGTAGCACTAATTGGACAGAAGGGGCTTATCACTAGAGGGAGAGAGAGAGAGCGAGAGAGCCTGGAGCTGTGCTCCACAGACCTCCCAGATTCCCACTGGACAGAAGGAACTCCTGTTACCAGCTCCCAGGATAAACAGCATAAATCTCTGGGAAGCCCACCATCAGGAAGATCTTAGAGCAGTGCGTAGATTAGGAGCCGACTGTTGATGATGTAATGGTTTTTCAAAGGATACCGGAGGATGTATGTTGTTGTAGCATGAGCTTCAGCAGATGCAGCTTGTCTCATCCTCCCCCGCTCCCAGACACCAGTACAGATAAATGTTTGTGGACATTTAAGGGACAATCTTCCAGCTGTGTTGTGCCAGTTGGGAGCCTCAACAACAAACAAAATTTGGCACCAAGCCGCATAAGGAGATATTAGGACAGGTGACCAAAAACTTGGTCAAAGAGGTAGGTTTTAAGGAGTGCCTTAAAAGGAGGAAAGAGAGGTAGAGAGGCGGACAGGTTTAGGGAGGGAATTCCAGAGCTTAGGGCCCAGGCAGCTGAAGCCACGGCCACCAATGGTGGAGTGATGAAAATCGGGGATGCGCAAGAGGACATAACTGGAGGAGCGCAGAGATCTCGGAGGGTTGTGGGGCTGGAGGTGGTTACAGAGAAAGGGAGGGGCGAGGCCATGCCACACATATCAGGTAATTGCAGGCACGCTGCCCACCCTTTTCTGAGCATTTGGGTGGGAAATCGTAGGCAGAGCACCCGATATGTAGAGCCAGCGGGCGAGGCTCCCGTCAATGACGTGCATTTGGAAATTGGCCCCGCACCCTATTTTCCCTTTTTAAGTTCTCACAAATGAAGATCTTTGCTCTGCCTTCCACTTTCTGCTGCGACGATTACGACAATTTATTTCTTCACCACCCAAGACGGCCATGTCAGTCCTTTCCTGCATAGGAACAGGAGTAGGCCATTCAGCCCCTCGAGAGCGCTCCGCTATTCAATTAGATCATCTGTATCTCAACTCCAGTTACCCGCCTTATCTACATATCCCTTGATTTTTAGCTAACAAAAATTTGTCTTGAAAATTTCAATTGACCGCTCCCCACCCCAAATTCACAGCCGTTTAGGGGAGAGAGTTCCAGATTTCCACTACTCCTTGTGTGAAAGTCTGTTTCATGATTTTACCCCTGAACGGCCTAGCTCTAATTGTAAGATTCTGCAATGCAGTCTGGGTAAAATGTCTTACATCATATGTGACGTAAGAAAACTACTAGGCACTTGGTCTAAGCGTTAAACAAAGCTTTAATCAACTGTTTTACAACATGGAGGTCTAGTTGTGTCCTTCACTAGTTCCTGTTAAGAATGTCCCGCGCAAGCTGGGCCCGTGCCCGAGTATTTATACTCTCCCTGGACAGCGCCACCAGCAGGCCGCCCAGTATTATTTCATAAGTCATTTCCACATGAATGACAAGATTCATGTCAATATGCTCCTAGCTTTCCACAGAATTTTGCCTCCTTTAATCCACTGCAGCATCCAGTTCCCACTTGTAGGCAAGCTTCAAAAGGTCCCCCCCGCCACCCTGTCCCAGGTCGGTATTGTTGGGAACCTGGTCTTTTGAGCAGAGCCTGCAGGCTTGCCCAGTGCGACTTTCTGTCAATGACTGACGGTTTGGTAAATGAATGAGAGGCACCTCGTACACTTACCCTGTTGAATATGGACGTGTCGATGTATGCACAGCGTGGGTGGAAAGCGCCAGTCCCACAAGTGTACAGGTGAGTTTGGTTGTAGAAGTGGAGGACCCTCAGGAAGTTGGCACAGTCCAGCTGCAAAGAAATCAATATGCTTTAGTATCTTCTGTCCAACAAAATATCTCAGACTCTAGGTGTACTCAATATTTACTCTCACTTTAGCTCCAATCAATGTCAACTGTAAATGATACCATTGTTCATTCTATTGGTTTCAGCCCTGTGTATCTGATGCAGACTTGGGTCCCAGTCAGCCTTGTTTTACCCATTATCCCGTTCAATTTATGAATAGGAACATAGGAACAGGAGTAGACCATTCGGCCCCTCGAGCTTGTTCCGTCATTTAGTTAGACCATGGCTGATCTGCACCTCAACCCCATTTACCCGCCTTTGCTCCCTATCCCTTGAAACCCGTACCTAACAAAAAATCTATCAATCTCAGTTTTGAAAATTTCCTTTGACCCAGCATCCACAGTCTTTTAGGGGAGAGAGTTCCAGGGGATATAATCTTAAAAATTAGAGCTAGGACATTTAAGAGGGAAATCAGGAAACAGTTTTTCCACACAAAGAGTAGTGGAAATCTGGAACACACTCCCCCAAAAGGCTGTGAATGCTTTGCAAATTGGAGCTTTTAAGACCGAGATCGATAGATTTTTGTGAGGTAACCGTATCAAAGGATATGGAGCCAAGGCGGGAAAATGGGGTTGAGGTACAGATCAGCCATGATCTAATTGAATGCCGGAGCAGGCCCGAGGGGCTGAATGGCCTCCTCCTGTTCCTATGTTCCTACTAGGGGCATTCATATGCTTGCCAGTTCTTAAGCCTTCCAAATTTAACAATATCCCATTTATGTGCTCATTAATTCACATGATGACCATCAGTTCTGGAGAAAGAAACCTTTGTCTGCTCCTGCTTTTAGCACTCAGTTTCGATATCGAACATTGCTTAGTCAAATGCAGCAAATGTTAGATGTAGATAAAACTCCCTCTCTACAGTCCTTTCACGCTCCCAGCTCAGGTACAGGACATTTTAATGCTGGTCAACACTCTCTCCATTCTACCACAACAAAGTAGCTCAACCCCAACTACAGAAGACTGCTGACTATTGCACCAGTGTGACCTTCTGATTTCTCACATCAGTCATCATTAAAAGGTCTCTCTGAGTGAGACAGGGGTCCTGAGTGCAAATCTGGGCTGGGGCAGGTGCACGCCTGATCCCGGCCCGTTTTCTAGGTGGGTGTCATTTGCATATATCGGGCAGGTGCCTGGGACATTGATGGTGCAACTGGGGCGTCCACCTCAGGTGGGGGTTGTCATGCCACTGTAGTGCCTTGCTGCGGTGTATGTGTCCCAACTGCGTCTCTACTCGGAGCTCCAACATGGCAGGAGAGCCCCAGGTGGGCAGAGGAAACGCTTCAAGGACACCCTCAACGTCTCCTTGAAAAAGTGCAACATCCCCACCGACACCTGGGAATCCCTGTCCCAAGACCGCACAAAGTGGAGGAGAAGCATCCGGGAAGGTGCCGAACACCTCGAGTCTCTTCGCCGGGAGCAAGCGGAAGCCAAGTGCAAACAGCGGAAGGAGCGCACGTCAACCCAAGCACCCCACCCACCCGCCCCTTCAACCATCATCTGCCCCACCTGTGACAGAGACTGCCGGTCCCGCATTGGGCTCACCAGTCACCTGAGAACTCATTTCTAGTGTGGAAGCAAGTCATCCTCGGTTCCGAGGGACTGCCCAAGAAGAAGAAGGAAAAATGAAAAGAGTGACCCTTTTCTCAATAGGCCAGTTTCTGTACTGCAATCTGCTGACAACTGCAGTAGGAAACCGATCTTTTAAATTTTAATTCACCCCTCCTGGGTCCCTTTAGCCCAATATTGCTAGGATGCAAATGGAGGAAGTCCAAGAGATGAAATGACTGCATGCTAACTTACTGTACTACACAGTCTGTCTTTCCTGATAAAAATGTTTATGTTTCAGGTTTTTCACTGTTCATGGGTTTCCACAAATCTGAAAAACTGCTTGATTTGAGCATCCCAGTCCCATATGATATTGTTGGGGACACCTAAAGGTGACACTCCAAATATGGAGGTAAAGTCAGGGAAATAATTGGATAATAGTTAAAAAAAAAGGCTTGTTTTAATGAGCACATAAAGCTGTAAAGTCAGGCTGGCTGAGTATTACAGTTAGGTAGCAATAAATGGGAACATTGCTTCACTACATTGGATACATCCCTTCAAAGCGAATAATCCAATCAACTCTGTAATCTCCTCCAGCTCCACAACCCTCCGAGATATCTGCGCTCCTCTAATTCTGACCTCTTGAGCATCCCCGATTATAATCGCCCACCATTGGTGGCCGTGCCTTCAGCTGCCAAGGCCCTGAGCTCCAGAATTCCCTGCCTAAACCTCTCCGCCTCACTACCTCTCTTTCCTCCTTTAAGACGCCCCTTAAAACCTACCTCTTTTACCAAGCTTTTGGTCACCTGCCCTAATATCTCCTTATGTGGCTCGGTGTCAAATTTTGTTTCAAAACACTCCTGTGAAGTGCCTTGGGACGTTTTACTAGGTTAAAGGCGCTATATAAATAGAAGTTGTTGTTGTTGTTGAAGCTTCATTATGGGATGTTTCCCAGTGCGGCCTGTGAATAAACTGCGGTGAAACCTGAGGTGAACTGGCTCAATGGCTTGGAGCTCCGACACTCAGCTGCACTATCACTCTGGAGCTGTGGGGTAGGTATTTCACCGAGGCCAAGGAGTTTCTCCAGGAGAATCATCACTGCACCACTCTCATGCACCTCCCAGTGACTGGCTGAACAGTGGCACTGGTGGAGGCCTGGGAGCCAGTCATCTGTTCAGCCTGTCAAACATCATTGGGCATAGGGAAGAAGACCTAACAAAGGAGGGAGAAAAACAGTTCTTTTTTTTTTAAAAGGGGACCGAATTTTATGGTAGGTGAGCACAGTCTGATGGGATGAAAGTTTAGTTATATTCCCTGTAAAGGTGCTCATAGAATCATAGAAATTTACAGCACAGAAGGAGGCCATTCGGCCCATCTTGTCCGTGCCGGCCGACAAAAAGCTATCCAGCCGAATCCCACTTTCCAGCTCTTGGTCCGTAGCCTTGTAGGTTACGGCACTTCAAGTGCATATCCAAGTACTTTTTTAATGTGATGAGGGTCTCTGCCTCTACCACCTTTTCAGGCAGTGAGTTCCTGACCCCCCCACCACCCTCTGGGTGAAAACATTTCTCTTCAAATCTCCTCTAAACTTCCGACCAATTACTTTAAATCTATGCCCCCTGGTTATTGACCCTTCTGCTAAGGGAAATAAGTCCTTCCTATCCACTCTATCTAGGCCCCTCATAATTTTATACACCTCAATTAGGTCTCCCCTCAGCCTCCTCTATTCCAAAGAAAACAACCCCAGCCTATCCAATCTTTCCTCACTGCTGGCTGCCTGCTGATGCTGTGTGAAGTGGGGGTGGGACAATCGCAACTGAGGTCCCAGCAGAAAAATTGTCCCAATTTCGGCATTCCCATTCAGCAAGGCCACAGGATGACTGGTGTGGGAAATGCAAACTGGGGCACTGGAGCGGGGGTGGGGACAGTTCCTTTGAAGTTGCGGCAAAGTAGAAAGGGGGCTACTCTGCGTCTAACTGTGCCGTGCCGCACCGTGCCGCACCTAACTTGGCCGTACTTGATACTGGCACTGGGTGCCTAAAATGAGATGATGTTCCATTCCCCAGCACCAGCCACTCTCAACTTCATGAGCACAAAAAATTCTCCCTCAAGAAGTAAGTAGAGAGCTAATGATTACTGCTGCTGATGAAAATTCAATATAGATGTTTTCACAATACATTTATCGTGGCAGGTTTTATTTGATGTATTGTTATTAAGTTTCGATTTGACGATAGCTTCCATTTGTAAATACTTACGTCAGGGTCCTTCCCAGCCATTTTGCACTCGTTTATCCGCTCAGAAGTAGCCGGCCAGTATAACTGGGGGGAAAAAAAACAATGTACTTATTAACACATTGGATGGCAGGGTACGGTAGCGTAGTAGTTATGTTACTGCACTAATAATCCAGAGAATGTGCGTTCAAATCCTACCACAGCAGGTTGAAAATTTGACTTCAGTTTTTTAAAATCTGTTATAAAATGCTGATATCATGAAACTGTTGGCTTGTCATAAAAACTGATGCTCTTTAGGGAAGGAAACCTGCCGTCCTTACCCGGTCTGGCATATATGTGGCTACAGTCCCGCACCAACATGGTTGACTCTTAACTGCCCTCTTAAGTGTCCTAGCAAGCCATTCAGTATCAAAGCGCTACAAAGAATACATTGAGGGAGCACCTTCACCACATGGACTTCAACCATTCAAGAAGAAAGCCCACCACCACCTTCTCAGGGAAACTAGGGATAGGCAATAAGTGCCGGCCTTGCCAGCGAGGCCCACGTCCTGAGAATGAATAATAAAGAAGGTTCTTTCTGGTGTTCATTCCAAGTTTTACAAATAATGGGTTTTCCGGCCCCCACGGGTGTGTACGAGGTGTGTACGCACCCATAGGGGCCTCGCAAGTGACGGGTTTAGCGCATGTGCTAAAACCCAGCACTTGTGATGTCAAGAATCCTCTTGACAGATCCTCCGCCTGCCCGGGAGAAGTGCCTCCGCGGCAGGGAGTTCCGCTTTCTGCACAACTTCCGCCTGCTGAAAACCTTTAAAAATCTTACGCCTGGTAAAAGCAAGCGTAAGGCCTGCTTTTACCAGCATAAGAGTTTAAAAAAATAATTTTTTTTCACTCATTTATAATTTGTAAATACTTTTAAAAAAGCTAAGTTTATTTTTAGCCCCGTAAGAAACTTTAATTACTTTTTTCAAAAAATTAATTTTGTTTAAAATATTTAATTTAAAGTAATTTTAACTCATTTTAAATACGTGATTTAAAAAAAAATTATTTAATGTTTAACTGTTTTTTAAGTGATCCCCATTCATACTTTTGACAGAACCGTGCGTAGACACCTGTCAAAAGTGTGAAGGGGGATTCCCTTCTTTGATTGGTTCCCCATGGCCCACGTGATCCCAGGAGCACTTGCGAACCGCGTGCGCCCCTGGGATACCTGGGCCTCTGCGCACGCGGACCGGGAGAGGCCCAGGATCGCAAGTCTCGGGACCTACAGAACCAGCAGGTAAGTGCGTAGATTTTTTCCGATTGGCGGCGTCCGCCCGCAGGAAGCCTCCGGTCGGAAAATCCGGCCCCATGTTTGTAGTGAACAGTGGGACCTCGATAGTGCCAGAACGGATGGCCCTCCCCTGGCACTGACTGGCAGACGATTGAGATTCGCTCCACAGTACTCCCCGGGAGATCAACTGGTGCTGGAACAGCTGATCCATCAGCTGCTCTGTCGCTCCACCAACCAGCCCCAAGAAAAGCACACACAAATGCTGCCTCAAGACCGATGACTACCCCATGGTCCCACCAGCTACAGAGGTGAGCGTTAAAGGCTCGCCTCCAGCAATTCAATTAACAGCACTGATATCAGCGACTTTAAAATCATTAGCTAGCCTGGGGGGTCATTTTGACTTTGGGTGGTCGTGTGAAACGGGCGCTATCGATTCAGACGCAGGTTATACTTCTATCCCGATTTACATTTCCATTGAAGTCAATGAGAGAAAATCGGTGAGCTGTAAAACAGGCAGCTGAATCGATATCGGCCGTTTTACACTATCGCCCAAAATCAAAATAACCCCCCCAACCACCCCTGTCTTTTCAAATATGCTCCTGGTGAGCAGAGCACATGTGTGTTGGGTTTTTCACCAGCCCCTGCCATACCTCACCTGGGCACACTTGGCGACACATTACTGGCAGTCGCTTCCATGGACTATTATCCCTCACCTCCTTATGAACAGGCACAAAAGCTGCCTATCACCCATCTGCCTAATCGCATCTCCCGAGAAATCAACAATCCGTTTAGTCTACCCGCAGATATTGCTGCTTTCTGAATTTATTCAACTTTCTTGCACTAACTGGAACCATAAGACAGTCAGGTATTTAATCAGATCAAACCAATAGAGATAGTGATGGTGTTGAAACCTGGAATGTCTGGAATGAGTGGGGTGGGCGATTAAGATTTAGTTGAGCTGAGGTTTTGCTGCACAGACATATTCCAGTGCTGCGGGTTCAGTGTCAAAGTCAACAACCCCCATCGAGCATCACTATCTCATTCTTCACATCACTGCCTTCTCCTGTGGGAGAAACCGGTTTGCATTATAAGTCAGATATTACACTCCTGACATCCGGGGAGCCGCTGGATTGTGAATCAACAGAGTAGATTTTAATCTGCGCTGCCGGACAGTGATCTCGGAGTAGCGGATCGGCCGCCGTTACACACCCCGCCCCATTTTCTGTTCCATTGAAGTCACCGGGTAATGGGTAGCCGATCGGCAACACCGAGTTTACCGCCCGGCAGTGAGGTTAAAACCCATGCACAACCGGGATTCACCCACTGACGGCGCGATTCATCGTACTGAACGTTCGTTGCTGCTCACTCAATCCCAGCACCATTGCAGAGTTGGGGGGAAATCTCTCCCACTCGTAAAGGAGAGGCACGGCACAGCTTGCTCATTCTCACTGGGTGTAGATTTTGACCATCGAGCAGTGGAGCTCGCCGGCCAGACACCTGATAAACTGGGCTGGGCCTCCCGAGGGCAGGGCCTCGTTACCATACGCCCGGCGGGCTGCAGACGAAAGACGGGAGCCCCAGGGGGCAGCTCGTTGGCTCTGGCCTGGCGCAATACTGGGCGGCTCAGAGGCCGACCCGGCCTGGGAGCAACATTGATCGGGGGTGTCCTATCGCAGGAGAGGGTTCCCAGGTGCGACAGCTGCCCTGGTTATTGTTGTGGAGCTCAGGGCAGCACTCCTGTTCCTCCTGGCCCCCCCCCACACAACACAATTTAAAACGTACTGTTTTGGGGCCTTTTCAGCTGTACCGCCTGACATGAATCTGTCATTCATGCAAGAAAGACTTATGAAATAATACTGAGTGGCCTGCGGGTGGCGCTGTCCAGGGAGAGTATAAATACTCGGGCACGGGCCCAGCTTGCGCAGGACATTCTTTAACAGGAACTAGTGAAGGCCACAACTAGACCTCCATGTTGTAAAACAGTTGATTAAAGCTTTGTTTAACGCTTAGACCAAGTGCCTAGTAGTTTTCTTACGTCACCGCCCATAAAACTGGTTACAGTGTGCACAGTGCAGGCTCTGCCCAGTTGTTTCATAAATTGGCAACTGGGGGTCCAATGTACGTCATAGGACACAGATTTGCATATTAAAAGGGTCTGCCGCCTGAAACAGGCGGGCACAGCGGCCGCCCAGCAGTCTGCCCCTTCAAAAATGGCGGAGACCGGAACAGCGGTGCCAACGAGGCAGTTAGTCCACTGACCCCCATTTTGAGGTTGTCAGTGCCACTGATTCGGCCAAGTTAAAATTGTCCCCACTGCGTCCTGAATATATCCAATCTTTTCCTGTACATCATGTACATCTGCATGTTTCTTTGTGTTGCTGCGGAGATTACCACGCAGGCCCGTTACCTGGCGTTTTAGAAGCTAACAACTGCTCCAAGGATTCTGGGCTGAGGATTGGCCAGTAATCCAACGGAACTGAAATGTATTCCTGGCACTTGGTGATTCTGAAGGAATTTTTCCACCCGGGGGGAGGAGATTTTTAAAAAATGTTGTAGTACATTAAATGGATCCAGAGTCACTGTAACAAGGACAGATGTCTGATGACTTTGACCCTGATGGTGGCTGGGAGAGCATAAAGAGTTGGAGAAATTATACTGGCACACAAATGGACAACAGATTTCCCATAGCCCAGTCGGTGCTTCAGCAAGTGATGGTTTACTCCTCATATAAACATCTTGCGGGAGGGAAACCAATTGGAAAGTAAATAATTGTAGTCTAGGAGCCCAATCCCAAGGTGCTGGAAGATTGATGAGAAGACCAGGGGTTGAATGTCAGTCTCAGCTACCACCTCACACTTGGTCTTGACTTGGGGGCTGAACGGATTAAAAATAAGAATATGGGCAAAGAGGGGCATGTGGATAGATGAAAGAAAGAACTTGTATTTATGTAGCACCTTTCACGACCTCGGGACCAATGTTCCCGCTAAGGTGCGCGCGCGACCACGCAGGAATGGGAAAGGTCCCGCGCAGGCCGCTCACCGGCTTTTCCAGTGTAAGTACTGGGCATGCACAGAAATTTAAAGGGACCGCGCAGTAAAAGAAACAGGCCGTGCAGAACAAAGTGCAGCTGACGGGGAACATTGCTCAGGACGTCCTAAAGTGCTTCACAACCAATTAAGTACTTTTGAAGTGTAGTCACTGTTGCAATGTAGGGAAATGCAGCAGCCAATTTGTGCACAGCAAGGTCCCACAAACAGCAATGAAATAAATGACCAGAAAGTCTGTTTTGGTGGTGTTGGGTATGGGAGAAATATTGGGGAGGACACCGGGGAGAACACCACTGCTCCTCTTCAAATAGTGCAATGAGATCGTTTACGTACACCTGAGAGGGCAAACAAGGCCTCGGTTTAATGTCTCCTCTGAAAGGCAGCACCTCCGAGAGTGCAGCACTCCCTCAGTATCAACTTAAATTTTGTGCTTGCGTCTCTGGAGTGGGGCTTGAACTCATAACATGCTGTTTCAGAAGCGACAGTGCTAACAAGTGAGCCTGGGCTGACAAATGACACAAGGCATTGAACAGAAATAAGATATTGGGCAGAGAGGATCACCTTCCCATAACATTCAAAGCGTGCCTCCATGGTGGGGGGGGGTGGCCTTGGGGGATCAAATGCAAGTATTTCCTTGAAATGTGCACACAGTTGTATTGCTTTTTCAAGGCACATTTTTCAACAACAACTCACTAATGGAAACCATTGACCTCGTCTTCTGATACAGAGCTGTAATATTGGATTCAACTGAATTGGAAATGACCTTTCCCAGTGGAAGTCAATGGGTCTATAATTGGCTCCAATTACATCTAATGGGCTCCAGAATTCAAGTACTGACAGCGTAGGATGTACAGTCAGACACAATCCCAGGAGCCACACTTCAAACAGCTCTACTTGCGTGCAGTTACGATGCCTGTGTGTACGTGCTGGGCCGAATGTCGCCTGTTATCAGTATACTGTATCAATTCACTGTCATCATTGGATATGTGATGAGTTGGAAGGGCCAAAGTGCCTCGGGGGAATTGGTTAGTCCAATTTGACTTATTCTCACCATGGAACCTGAACTTGGCTTGACCTAATAAAGTTGTTCCCTCCAGCTCAATGTTAGTATGAACATTTCACCCAGTACTTCTATGTTGTCATTGCAAGTTACCCAAATGCTCCAAAACTGTAGTAAAGAGAGCTTGCTTGGTCGGATGAATTTCTTCCTGGACAAGCATATAAATATTTATCTGAGTGCTTGATTCAAACATTGCTAGCTTTGTACGCCGATTGCTTGTTTGCAATGAAGCACCAAGTGGAGACAGCCAGATACCACTACTGGAGCACCAGGGGGGCAGGGCAGCCATATACTGGAAAAGCAGCTAGAGACAACCAGTTGACTGGCAGGAGGCAACCATATACCGCCAGGTGATTGCGCATATACCACCACTAGACTGGCATTCAGAAAATGATGTTCACGCCACCAGGTTTTGAAGGCAGAAACTACAAAATGGGAGGAAAATTGGGTGGGGAGAACTGCACGTCAGCAACAGAGCCTGCCTCATTTTCTTTCCATTAATTTAAATTGGAGGGAAAATCAGTTGGGATCCGTTATGAACGTGCGATGCTCCCCACTTGATTCTCGCTCTGTGCATCACCCAAATGATGATTTATGCCCAGGTGACACAGATGAAAATCTACCCCAAAGCATATACAAACCATAGATTGTTCAAGATGGGCAACATTTAGATTCTTCCAAAGAAACCCAAATCATCCAAAATGGGATCAATTCAAAGATTAGGTTCTTGGAGTCAGTGTCTATCCCTAATGATAACTCACCTTCTGACTGCAGCTTAATAGGAGAAGTCCCAGTCCTTGGAACAATTTCAAAAGTCTACAGTTGACGCTGTGTAAGGAAACATTTTCCCACTTACTTAATGGCCCGAAAATTAGACCTAATACGCGAGAGTACGCACTGTGTACTCTCGCGTATTAGGTCCCGAATTGCCGGTTTCCTGCATGCACTGCGCATGCGCGGGAAACCGGCACTTCGTGTACTGCAAAGGGGGCGGTTCCTAAGTGAACCGCGTGCGCACTACAAGTTGTGCGCACGCAGTGCACTTAGTTTTTTTTTCAGGTTTGAACGCGCAGGTAAGTGTTGAAGATTTTACACATAAAGAAAGCAGGCGTAGGACCCCCTTTTAACAAGGTAAGTAGTTAATTAAGTGTTATTTTAAATTTTTTTCAACAGGTTTATCTTTTTTAGAGACTTTAAAGAAAGGTAAGTTTATTTTTATAACTTTTAAAAAGATTTAAAATTTTTTCAAAAATTTAATTTCTTGTTTAAAGTGGTTAATTTATTTAACTATAGTTATTTTATTAATGTGATGGCTTTTTTTTAAATTTAATTGAGGTTTAGCTGTTCTTTTGGGGGCTTGTAGTATTCATAGCTTTGACAGCCCTTGCTGTCAAAACTATGAATGAAAGATGGTGTGCTGCAATTGGCTCTAACTGAATCACGTGATCCCAGAGCTCGCACGAACTAATTGCGCCTCTGGGACACGCAAGCACTGCACGGTTGCAACAGGGAGAGGCCCTGAAACTGAAGTTCGTGTGGGCCCCAAACAAAAAGGTAGGCGCGGAGTGCGATATCGCAGGGAATCCTTACCCCCGCGGGAACCATCGATGTTTAATTTCTGGGCCAATATCTCTTCTCACTTGCCCACATCTCCAACCAGCCTAATACTCATTTTCATCCCCACCCTCTGCCTCCCCCCAATTTTCTCCCTGTCTGTCCTGAAGGCTGGTTATTTTAAGAATTTGCTTCCCTGCCCCCTTGTTTTCCTTCTCCTCCTGTTGCTCACCATCCCCTTTCCAGAGGACAAGGCACCTGACCTGCTCCGAGATCTCTGCCAGTGTTGGTTTGTGAGGGGCCAGTAGGAGCCGGCATGTGTGGTATGAATCTTAGTGGATCAGAAAGGCTGTGATAAATGACTGTCGACTGCTCATTTGCTACAGTCTGCAGGGTATATTGTCTAATCAATCAAGTTCGAGTATGAGCACTTGGCACATTGGTACGACAATCCTCTATGTGCCTTTTCAAGTCAGGCATTAACCTGATTAAAATAAACAGGTTAATGTCTGCCTGAAAATAGCACACAGAGGAATGCAGTGTTCATCACTGAACTTGCCCAACAAGAAAATGTAACCCTCGATACTCTTCTGAAATTCAATGACAGCTCCATCCTGTATATTTTAAGGAGTCACTTGTCCAGTCATTATAAGTTTAATTTTGTTTTTAAAAAAACAGAAGTCTAAAGAACACTCTCGTGCTTTCTGTGGCATTCACAGGCTCCACATAATTAACTATCAAAAACAAACACTTGCACTGACAAGCAATAACCATCTCGAAATGATGTGTTCTTAACCCCACAAGTGTCAAAGGCTGACTCAATTGGCTCTATTTCCTGCTCAGTGATTAGCTGGCTCGATGACCGGTACATGTGAATAGGCTGGCCTCACACCCACTCTTATTAGCTCACGGATTGTGGCAAGCGTGGTGACAGTTTTCATTAAACGCCTGGTTTTTTTCAATGAAATCAGGATCATTTCCATTGAAAGGCAATTCTGGGGAAGGCCTGTCATTTAAAGTGCACTTTACCAGTCGTGCGTCAATCGTTTCGATAAAAGAATTCTCCTCTTACTGCCCCACCCCTCCTGAAAGCTCGTATGAGCATACACGGGTACACTCAGTGCTCATGTGTTGCCAGCACAGAGCCACACTCAAAGGGAGCCCTGATTCTCTGACCCGCACTCCCTTCAAACATGGCTCCCCATTGGGAGCACAGCAGCACTGAACATATCCGACAATTCCATGGGTGCCAGCACACCTCCAATACCTCGCCCACTTGCTTTGCTTGCTCTTTATGAACTTATCAACTTGCATTGCTCCTTTTAGTGATTTATGTATCTGTATTGCCAGATCTCTTTGCTCCTCGACCCATTTATTTTCTTACCTTACAAGGAATAAGCGGCCCTGTTCCTCCTAGCAAAATGAAGCACCTCACACTTCGCTATACTGAATCTTGTTTGCCATTTAGCCGCCCACTCTGCAAGCCTGTGTATTTCTTCCTGTATTTTGGTGCAGTCCACAACATTATTGTTAACTGCACCATCTCCAGGTGAGGCAGGGCCAGAGATTATTACAGTTGCACGCATTTTTACCTTCTTCACTCCAGTCGAGATGTTGTCCAGATTGCAGGTCAGGAGGTAGTCCTTCGCAGCTGCGTAGAGTCTTCGGTTGTCCTCGTCGAGGATCATGGAATGCAAGTTGGAAGCACGGAAGCTGAGTGGGATGATCCGCTTGTTTAACACCAATTCTAAGAAACAACGTAAGTGATAGAAAGTATGATACAACATACAACTGGACGAGAAATTGTCAAAAGTATCAGCTCAGTGCATACAATAAGGACTGGCTCCTTCCACCACTGGGACCTGGAATTCAATTCAGACTAGGCTGATGGAATGAAAGTCTCCTCGCTGCTGGTAATAAGGATCCCGTGTAAAATGAGTTTTGTGGTAGTCTCAAATGAGTTCCTAGTCAAAAGCAAAATACTGGAGATATGCTGGAGATCTGGAATAAAAACAGAAAATGCTGGAAATACTCAGCAGGTCAGGCAGCATCTGTAGAGAGAGAAGCAGAGTTAACGTTTCAGGTCGATGACCCTTCGTCAGAACCTAGTCAAATGGGCCAATGGCACAAACATGCCCACACTTTGGCACTAATTATCAATCTGACCAAAGGCACATAAATATCTGATGTGGGAAATGGAAAAGCCACACTGGCGGAGGAGATGCTCCTTCGAGGTTGGAGCAAAGACATATTGTTGGGGCAGAGTAGAGGGAGCTTTACGCTCCGATGACAGGAGCCTGGCCTGATTTTCGCCTCCTTAGCCCAGGGAACACTGAAGTTAATTGTAACATCACCACCAATGATCAGCTAACTCAGCACAGACCAGGCAGTGACCCTCTGAGCCATTGGAGGAGCATGAGCCACTTTTGTTGACTGGCACAATGTCCACACGTTCACTGGCTGTTTTCAAAATGTGCCCGATCACCAGGGCTCCCAGTTACTCCAACTAACAGTCCTCGTCCCAGTCCAGGTCAGTTCTGTCTTGGTAGATGTGGGGGGTGGGGGGGGGGGGCACGGGGTGGGGGAATGGTGATGTTAGCCTAACTCACCGGGCGGGAAACCCATGGGATCGGGTGGAACGCCGGTGTTACACCCCGCCCGATATTGCTCTCCATCGACTTCTGAGAGGTAGCAAGACTCTGTTACTTTTAGTGAATTGGTAATTCCTGGAATTCCTATCTTAAAGTCATTAGCATGTTTAATTTTGGACACTATAAGATGTTTAAGATCATACGGGATTATTTTGGGAGTCGGTAGCCATTCAGTAAGCTTATGACAATGTTGACTGTCTGGCCAGCTCTTTTCAAGCATGAAATGGTGCATCAGTGCAGGAAGCAGGATAAATCACAGCCCAAGTATACATATATGCGTTTGAGTTTGCACCCATATGGCTCCAAGCAGCCTCCACTCTCTCCCACCATAATAGTGCAAGTGGCCACTCTAACTCCACTCCCCACTCTTTAGACAAGGTTTCGCACCTCGGGAGGTGGCAGCAACCACCTTCCAGGGCTGTCCTGACCTGGGTGGTGAGGTAAATGCTGCCCTGAGGTTGTGGTTTTATACAAGGCAAAACCAAACAGCTGCTTGGCTTGTCGGGAGCATGGATCAGGACCTCACTGGGAGAGCAAATCAAGAATTCAGGCCCCCCCCTCCCCCCCTAATTTTACATTCATTGATTGCACAAGTTCATAAAATGATCCCTTCTAGCTCAAGGAGGCAGCCTGGGAGATGTCTGCCTGCTTTGATAATACAGATATGAAGTTAGTAGTGAATAATGGACACCTTGGAGCGGTCCTGTAGTCAGCGCTGACTTAGTCTACATCCTGTACCTTTGAAGTTTGAGCAGGGATAAGTAAAGGATAATGTTGGGCAAATTTTAATTGTGTTTGGTTTTAATTACAACCTATTTAAACCTACAAAGGAGGCAGTGTTTTCTTCGGGAGCCTTGGTTTAGTCAGACTTGTTTGGGCTAGCCTGCTGTCACAAAAAATTGATATTAATAATTAACATAGAATTTGCTTTAAATACAGACTTTCAAAAAAATTTATAATGTTGCACAATTTCCCGTGGAAGAAGCAAGTCAAGGATTCCCAGCGAAGACTTGCTTTAAACTAAAACCTTTCATCCATCATCCATTGTATTTTGCAGAATTGTAATAATGGATGTGACCTTTACTAAAATGAATGAAAATGTGAGCGATGCCCCTTTGGTGGCCCAGTAACTTTAGGAACAGGAGGAGGCTATTCAGCCCCTTGAGCCTGCTCCGCCATTCAATTAGATCATGGCTGACCTGCACCTCAACTCCATTTTCCTGCCTTTGCTCCATATCTCATGATACCCTTACCCAACAGAAGTCTATCTATCTCAGTCTTAAAAGCTCCAATTGTCCTAGCAATTGGTCTGTGACTGTGTAAAGTGTTTCCATGGAGTACAGTTCTTGTTTGGAACTTCTTTTAGGATTCTTCATAATCCAAGATTGAATGAAAAGGAATAGTTTTATTATCATCTTCAAACAACATCATACAGCAGACCAGCCTCTACTAATAGAATTTCATCTTGCAGGTCTCTCTGGCTGGGATGGGCTGCATCATATTGGGTGCCACGTGAGACATTGCCAGACTCAGATTGTTAAGGGCATCTTCTAAGTTACAGACTCAAACTGGTACGTAACATTTACCCTTACTGAAGTATAGTGAGACACCATATTGTGGAGTCATTGCCCCTCTCAGGTGTCTTATCACTATGTCACTGCAGCTGCGAATGCCTTCCAACAAACAAGATCTGCATTGGGCAATGAGGCGACTCTAGGGAGCGGAGAAGGACTTACATTTCTATAGCGCCTTTCACAACCTCAGGATATCCCAAAGCACTTTACAGCAAATTAAGTACTTTTGAAGTGCAGTCCCCGTAGCAATGAAGGAAACGCGGCAGCCAATTTGCGCACAGCAAGGTCCCACAAACAACAATGTGATAATGACCAGATCGTCTGTTTTTGTGATGTTGGTTGAGTAGTTTTGCTCGGTCTCCACCCCAGTCAACTGAAGCTGTTCATCAGCGTAAAGATCCTGAAACCCTTCCTCTGGCATCTCCGTTTCTCAACTTGAGCCCTGACTTGGAAATTCCCGCCCAGCCATTCCACTCTGCCATTAGCTGCTGTTAACCATCTGGCATGGGTGAGGCTCCCACTGGAATAAACTGGGGTGGAGAGAGTCTCAAGGTGTGATGCCGGACAATGACTGCCATGCCTCTTTACCAATGTCATGGATTCATAAGCAGAATCTAGGGATGTGGAGTTTACAGCCAGCGTGAACAACTTTCCGCATTTGCAGTGTGAGCGGTTGCCGCCCCTGTATGATTAGTTCCTTAACTTCTGGTTGCACTTAGCCCCTCCCAATAATGTCTGTCTCTGGTCACCTGCTGTGCAAAGCGAGCAGGTCAGAGGATTTCCTAGTTACCCATACACACGTCTAGGATGTGAAGAATCAGCAGCCAGGGTCTCTCCAACTTGCCCACGTTCAAAGCTCTAGCATGTGCCCTGGTGACCATGGAGTTGAATCGTGAGATGCCCACTGGTTTGCTGGAACTTTCCACAACCGTTCGGGAGGTTGAAAGTATCTGTCCCGGTTTGGGATTCCTTGGCCATTTTCTCACGTAAAGGATTTGGGCATGAGCCCCGTTCAGTGTTGGATGTGGAGTTGTTTTTGCACAGATCCCAAATAATGGCCAGTTCGTTCGCGAGGTCTGGCTGTTCGGGGAGGCATCTGTCACCTTGGTGTTAACACACTCTTTTGATATCTACTAGTCTTTGAAGAAAGGCTTTTCAAAAACCAGGACACTGGCACCAAGAGGTCAATCAGGCAGCTGCAAGTTGCAAGGGGAGAACCTCTGCCCTGATCAGGCAGTGAGTTCATGTTTATACAGAGTAAGTAAAGAGCCCACCAAATTAGGCCAGTGCACCTGTGACATTATATGAACAGAAGTTATACTGATGGTCGTGAGTGTCTCTCACCATACTCCAATGAAGAGCAGGGGAGTTCCCCCTGGTGTCCTGGCCAAAATTTATCCCTCAACCAATATCACTGAAAAACATCTGGTCATTATCAACTTGCTGTTTTGTGGGACCTTGCTGTGCGCAAATTGGCTGCCGCGTTTCCTACATTACAACAGTGACTACACTTCAAAAAGTACTTCATTGGCTGTAAAGCGCTTCGGGACGTCCTGTGATCGTGAAAGTTGCTCTATAAATGCAAGTTCTTTCTTTCTTTCCTCAGTGCTCTGTATGTTTTGCCTACTGTGGAATAAAGCAGTTTACAAATCGAACGGACGTCATCTCACCCAGTGTTAACTCGGTCCGGCTTTGAAGAGATCGAAGGGGTACACGTCCTGGTGGTCAGGTCCGGTCCAGGTCACAAGGGAGTTTCATTGTTACACTACCGGTTCCCGCTGTTGCACTAGTAGACATAGGCCCGTGGGAGAGAACTTCTGTTAAGAAGCAGGGAACATGACCACTTAAGGGAGTAGCAGACACCACTGAACTCAAGTCGATGTCTGCAGCAGACCCAAATTTGTAGCAGTATTATTGATCTAAATTTAATGATTTTGTTCAGAAGATTTACCGAATACTGATTTTTTACTTTGGACAGATGGTCCACAGTTTTATTAATGGCACTTTCCTTTTGGTGGGGAGGGGTGCGAGTGGAAAATGCTCACATTATAACATTACGTGTGGCTCACAGGATGTAAAGGGAAAACTAAGCACAACTGGGCGGAGGAGGAACTAAGAGGGCAAAGGATATGTACCAATAATTATTCCATAATGTGGATTCTTCGGGATTTGAGCCAGACATCTTGTTTCACTAAGATCAGAGAATCCTACTGGCTGCACCCTGGAATCTTTTTTTTTTAAACATGTGTCTCTCTCTCTCTTTTCCTTTCCTCTCCCCACTTTGCTCCCTTTATCCTGGCAAAGTTAGTGGCCCTGATGATCAGTGCCTCCCCACAAGTTGCTGCGAATGTAGCCAATAGCTGAGGTGGCTCGGTAATCCCCGTTACAAGACCAAGATCTTGGCGTGTGGTTGGAACAACTGGTGACTCTACAAGGACTGTGTGCAATTGCTTTTTTTGATGACATCATTGAATGGAAAATTAGTAAAACAATTTTAAAAAAATTAGGTCCAAATTTGTAAGAAATGCTTAGGCTTAGACACAGCTGCCCAGCAATAGATGGAGAGAAACAAGAGATACTTTTCTCGTTAACAGGAGGGAAGGAATGAAAGATTTCGCTTTAGATGCCAATTTGTAAGCATCAACTGCTTCCCTACCTTTGTCCAGTCTCGCTCACTCTCATACATAAGAACAATTTCAACCAGAAAAGGTCACTCAGCCCATCAAGCACTCTTAAAATAAAAAGGAAAAAAGAACTGGTAATCTGAAAAGCTCTGAAATAAAAACCGAAAATGTTGGAAATGCTTGGCTGGTCAGTCAGCATCCATAAAGAGAAAAGACAAGTTCTGGCATTCTGGGTCAGTAGTCTTCATCTGAACTGAAGACTGAAAAACTTAAAGGTGTTTTAGTCAGGTTTGGGGGAGAAAAATGAAGATAAAAGAGATGGGAGAGGAAGGGGGTGGGGGTGGGGGGGGGAGAGAAACAGCAGATGCACACACCACACAGAGAAGCTGGGTTAAATAACCTGCAAACTTAGAAAAGAGTTATTAAAAAGAACAAAAGAATGTGAAAATGATGGAGGTGAAAAGACACAGGAGAGCTCCACGTAAATGAAAATGTGAGAAAATAAATAAAGAAAAGCACAAGCTGTAAGTGAAGTGAAACTGCAATATGAAATTAAAACCGAAAAAGGCCAGCAAAACGTGGTGGGTCTGCCAGTCACAGGAAGAGAAAAAGAATGGGTCCATAACACCCAGCCCACACTGCGCTCTGATGAAAGGTCTCCAACCCAAATGTCAACCCACCCTTCCCCGCCCCACTGTTTTGAGGCTACTGCGTTTCTTACATTACAACAGTGACTACATTTCAAAACAAAAGCACTTCATTGGCTCTAAAGCATTTTTAGGGTCATCCTGAGATCGTGAAAAGCACTATATAAATGCAAGTCTTTCATTCTTTACAGCCAAGGTCTGAATTCAATAAAGTTGATGTCTTGACCAGTGTGACCAGTAGAAAGATGAGACAGTTTGTGAACCTTGCATTGAGCTTCTTTTGAACAGTGTAGGAGACCAAAGATAGCAAGGACATGTGACATACTTGAAACACGTGACATACTCAAAACATGCCTCCCTTTCAGATCTTGCTGGGATGCACACTGAATTAGCTAGCACAGACGGTCAGCACTAGCCTCTGACTCAGCTTCACCCTGGCTCTGCGGGGCAGGAGCAGGTAAATACCCAGGGCAGCAGGATGTGTGCAATGACCATGAAATTGGTCCTAATGCCTGGTCTGGCTTGAACTTGAGAACATTTCTCCCACGGAGACTGTGGTCCATTTAGTGAGACGCTGCTATATTTAGAATAGGTTCATTGAGCCGGCATATGACAGACTTTAAGACCACAGGGCACAGAATAATTAAGGCTAGAAATATGCAGAGGAGAGAAGAATAAATGTGATCTCTTTCGTGTTTCAGCAAAAGCCAAAATGAATTTTATTTTGAGTGTGGAAGATTAGAGAATGAAAGTAAAAATATTTATCATCTCAATAGAAATAGAGATTTTCTTTTCAATGGCATGCAGATTCACTGGGGTAGATTTTCAAGTTGGGCCCAAAACGGGCGCGATTTTGGTGATGTGCCCTCAGGGTCCACACATGGCCACAGTCGGGAAACCCAAGCCATTATCAGATTCGGACCTCATTTTAAATTTTGACCAGCCAGCTTTGGGCGTCAAATGGGACGCTCCGCTGGTGCTCGCCGATTAAGTGCGGCAGTTAAACGAGCAGCAGGTAGGGCCTGCTGTGCGGGGGAGCGGGCGAGAATGGGCCGGTAGCAGGCCGGGCAAGTTTTGCAGGGCCAGGAGGAGGATGAAATTGAAGGACCGCTGGTTAGTCCCCTCAATGCCTGGAATAATTAGAACCAGCATGTACTTTGCATGCTCCGCCCATATCTCCATGAGAAATGCAATCGAGGTCCTACAACCTGGCGTAGGACGCCAATTTGCATGTTTAAACAACCTCCCGCCTGTTTTGGGTAGGAGTTCTGGGCGCCCAATTAAAGGCCAGCTGCATGTATTTCATTTGGAGACTGCAGAACCAGCAGCCAACTGGAATTGCTGCAGAAAGCATCTTAACGAGTTTCTTGGGGGGAACCGTGAATGATGTGTGTTCTATCCACAGCCCTTGTGTGTGCTCCAGTGAGATTGCAGAAATGCTGTTCTTAAAATCCGATGCCCTTAACTTCCTTCAGATGAGACGTTAAACCAGGAGTCACAGTGCCAGCTGATCTCAGCAGTGATGGGTGGGTGCGGGCACCACAATTGGAGTCATTTATCCACAGGGCCAGGGAGCAGAAAAAACAGTCAGACTTCCTTTTCCGTGTTGCTACACAGTGACCCCTCCCGGAAAGTCCGTGTAGGCGGACGTCAGGTGAGGACAGAATTGGACTCCACTGTGATACTAGCCGCAGTTGAGTAGCCCAGCATGAGTCGGTCCTTTCAGGGGAGGAGAAAGAAAGGTATAAAATGGGAAGGAAAGAAAAGTATAGTGCAAGAAATTATGAGTAGTGTGCAGGAATTCGATCTGGGAGAATTGGAGGGTGTTTGTAAACACTTTGAATATTGTGGTATTTTCACTTCACCAGGATAAAAAATCCATAGGTTGTTGTGGTAATTTCGATTGTAACAGGGCTGTTTAGGGGTTTATTTTGGGTGGGGAAGGGGAAGGAGAGAAGATCCCTCCGAGATCTTTGCCTTCCTCCAATTCTGGCCTCTTCTGCATCCATGATTGCCTTCACCGCACCATTGGTGGCTGTGCCTTCAGCCGTCTACAACTTAAGCTCTGGAGTTCCCTCACAAAACCGCTCGTCCTCTCTGCCTCTCGCAACTCCTTTAAGGCGCTCCATAAAACCTACCTCTTTGATTAAGCTTTTGGTCACTTGTCCTAATATCTCCTTATTTGGCTCAGTGTCAAACTTTGTCTGATGGCACGCCTGTGAAGCGCCGTGGGATGTTTTACTATGTTAAAGGCGCTATATAAATACAAGCTGTTGTTGTTGATCGCCAACAAGTACAGGTACAAACCAACACAATGGCCGGAATTTCAACTTGGAGATGGGCAGGGAGTGGGAATGCTGGATTGTGGTCGGGAAACCCGGGAGAACAGGTTTCCCTCAGGCCCTGCCAAATTTAACAGCAGGGCCTGATTTACATTTTGTTTCTCTCAGATTGAGAGGCTGGCTGGCTGTCGGGTGGGTAGCAGAGAGGAGGAAGGCCGCGATCGGAGGGGGTGGTAGGAAGGCTGGGTTCGGAGGGAGCCGGATATCGGAGGCCAGACAGGGGGTCAATGGTCAGAGTCCACGGGCCAAGGATCGGAGGCCGGAGAGGGGGTCGGGGGCCGGGGTCCAAGGATCGGAGGCCAAACGGGGGGGGTCAGGTGCCGAGGATCAGAGGCCGTATAGGGGGTAGGGGGCTGGAAGGCTGGAGAGGGGGGTCAAGAACCGCGGATTGGAGACCGGACATGGGATTGGAAGGCCGGAGGCGGGGATTGGAGTCCGGTGGGGGGGATTGGAGTCCGGTGGGGGTCAGAAGGCGGGGGGGGGGGGGGGGGCGGGGATCAAAAATCGGAGTCCTCTGGGTCAGTGGTCAGAGGCCTCAAGGGGAGGTCAGAAGGGCCGGGGGGGGTGTCCGATCGCAGTGGGTTGGCGAGGCAGAGTCGCTGGATCCAGCAGGTAAGTGGAAAGGCACTTATCTCCTGGATCCAGCAGCAGTCCTCGCCTTCATTTAGCTGCGGGTTACCTGAGGCCCGGGAAACCCGGCCAGCCAGAGTTAAATTTAAAATGGAGCTTCAAAATGAGGCAGGCAGCCTCATTGTAATATTTAAAGTGCCAAACGGAAGTGGGCGGGTTGGAGTCCAGATTCAGATTTTTAACACTTTAACCTCCCACCCGATCCCAACCCAAACCCACCCGTTTTTTGGTGTTAAAATTCCCTCCAATGTTTTTTTTTTGAGGTGAGGGACTTTACACGGTGCTATCATCCTGCACTCTTCCAATTCAACTCCCGATTCAAGAGGGGGAGGGTTAGCTCAGGTAAGCTGACCTGAAAACGGTAACGGAGGCTGCTCTGCTCTTCACTTGGCAACCCCCTCATCAGACAGGGGCCGGAGGATGCATTGGAGGGGAGGGGGTTCGCAAAGAGTCAGCTCTACAAGCTAACATCTCAAGAGAGGACTGTGCTAAATGTAACCCATCAACTAATCTTTATTTATGAGATGCAGCAACTCAGCTTGAACAACAAAATATCCCAAGGTCACCCCATTAGTCACTGCGGTTGAAGCGGAGCGCGCACCTGCCTTTACTCAGTTTTCTGATTACTCTCCCATGCTTTCTGGCGCTAAATCTGTCAATTATCTTGCCCAAACACAGTCCAGCTAAAATGCCGTGCATTGTAGTCACAGAGAAAGCTACAAGAACCAGATCCTTCACATGCTCCTCCTGGTCAAGTATTTATTTTTGATGCAGTTACGGGGCTTGAGAGCTTATTTATTTTGAATACAACTACCCTAATTGCTAATTACAAACCTGTAAAGTGCTGGACTCCAGTGCTACTGAACTCCTGACTGGAAGCATTCTTTGCAGGAAGCGGCACACCGTTTCCATGGCACCCACAGGCCGAGCTCTATGCCGGTGAAGATTTAACAGCAGGTAATTGTCCTTTTCGTCAACTTGGTAAATCTATAAACAGTGGTTTTCAAACTTTTCTTCCCACCCCACCATAAACAATGACACACTCCCACGCACTTCTGAAATGCAAGCTACCAAAAGGACAACAGTACTATTGGGGGAAACTTTAATCCAGCTCGCCCGGCGGGTGCAACACTGGTTTTACACCCCGCCTGATTTTACTCTCAGTTGAAGTCGTTCAACTCAATCCCGTGGGTTTCCCGCCCGAGGAATTAGGTTAAAATTAGCCCCATTATTGCGGAAAATGTGTTCTGCTAGAATACAGCAACAGAAATAATGCGCCAGTGAGTCAACAAATACAGAAAAAATAATAGAATAGAGAATACGGCATGCAATACTGGTGACTTCAAGAACCCTCGGTATTCCAATGCAGATCCCCTTATTAACAATACGACCCTGGTATGAAAACCTATTCCTTAGAGCACCCATTTCAATGTTGACTCATCCTTCGGAAACTGAATGAACATTTAACGGCTTGCCGTTGAATGAAAAAGTGCCTGACAAACCTTCTTCATTTATTTGCAAACACAGGATGCAATGGAGCCCGTCACATTGAAATGCATCAGTTGAATGTAATCTCATTGTGATAAGAATTATACATTTGCTGTCCTCGGGCCTCATTTCTTACTGTGCAGGATGTCAGATCTAAATCAAGCCCACGTGAAACGGGTGTCCGCGGTCACCAGGCAGTGTTGTGTATGAAAGGTCACGGAAAGGACTCCGCAATGTTAAGAAATGGGTGAAATACGCTTGCTTTATTAGGTTTTCTTCTTTAAAAATTCTAGCGTTTTAGGTTCGGCTGAGTCTTTGCGCCAATGGTTGTAAATTATTTATTTTTGTCCCATGCACCGTTACTGGTACTAATGGAATATCCAAAGGGTATCCCCCTATCTGAACTCTTTGGAAGAAGAGGACCAATGAAGGGATTCCAGGCAGTTCAGACTGCGCAAGGTGTTCTGTGCCCACATTGCCACCTGCAGAGAACAGTAAATGTATCTCGCTTAGTGCATGCTACGGCTTCTATTTTCAAAGGAAAGTGTCACAGCAAACCTGATGGCACCACTAAGGTATGTGAACACCATACTCTTGGATCCTTCCTTAGGAATACCCCTGTCACAATGTGCCATGCTTTCAGCAGCACTATGTGAGAGAAAAGCATGCGAGGGTAACTAACAGCCAATGTACCCTGATTGGCCACACCTACCAAGATGTCACCAACCATAAGTGTCCGTCCCTGGCACAACTGCCGGGCAATGACCACGGGGGGGGGACCATCTTCACAGGGCCCAGGTCAGCAAAGAGGCAGCAGAAGAGCCTTTCCATTTGCTGCAGCTGCCATTCAGCACAGGCTGGCACATTCAGTGATAGCAGCAGTCAGCCGTGGCCCGAAACTTGGCTCTGCCTCTTGGCAGGCATGCTGCAATGGTAACCCATGGGGATGGCGCTTTGGAATGGCACAGAGGACCATCATCCTCACAACCATGCAGCACCTCCTTGACTTCAGCGGCCATTAAACGGGGTTGGGTGCTGGGCTGCTCCATCAATTGCCTGCAGACTTGTGCTTGTACCCTGGGTTTCCCATTCCTTCGTTTTATCCTGTCTCTTCTAGGTTCCTGCTACTTAAACCTTGGCACAGGTTGCAAAATGGGATGAGATGCCTTTTGAGGGTCTCCAAAGGCTTGCAGAATTGTATCCCTTATGGTGACACTCCCCTTTAATTCCCCATCCCTTTAAACTTTGCTTATGTACAATACCTGACTAACTTGATTGAATTTTTGAGGAGGTAACAAGGAGGGTCGATGAGGGTAGTGCATTTGATGTAGTCTATATGGATTTTAGCAAGGGTTTTGATAAGGTCCCGCATGGCAGACTGGTCACGAAAGTGAAAGCCCATGGGATCTAAGGCAAAGTGGTAAGTTCGATCCAAAATTAGCTCAGAGGCAGGAAACAAAGAGTAATGGTCAAAGGGTGTTTTTGTGACTGGAACCCAGTGGGGTTTCGCAGGATTCAGTACTGGGTCCTTTGCTTTTTGTGGTATATATCAATGATTTGGACTTGAATGTAGGAAGTATGATTAAGAAGTTTGCAGCTGATACAAAAATTGGCCGTGTGGTTGATAATGAAGAAGGAAGCTGTAGACTGCAGGAAGATATCAATGGACTGGTCAGGTGGGCAGAACAGTGGCAAATGGAATTCGATCCGGAGAAGTGTGAGGTAATGCATTTGGGGAGGGCTAAGAAGGCAAGGGAATACACAATAAATGGTAGGACACTGAGAAGTGCAGAGGATCAGAGAGACCTTGGAGTGCATGTCCACAGATCCCTGAAGGTAGCAGGACAGGTAGATAAGGTGGTTAAGGCGGCATACGGGATACTGGCCTTTATTAGCCGAGGCATAGAATTTAAGAGCAGGGAGGTTATGCTTGAACTATATAAAACACTAGTTGGGCCGCAGCTAGAATACTGCATGCAGTTCTGGTCACCACATTACAGGACGGATGAGATTGCACTTGAGAGGGTGCAGAGAAGATTTACGAGGATGTTGCCTGGGCGGGGGAATTTTAGCTATGAGCAAAGATTGGATAGGCTGGGGTTGTTTTCTTCGGAACAGAGAAGGCTGAGGGGAGACCTTATTGAGGTGTATAAAATTATGAGAGGCCTAGATAGAGTGGATAGGAAGCACCTATTTCCCTTAGCAGAAGGTTCAATAACCAGGGGGCATAGATTTAAAGTAATTGGTCGGAGGTTTAGAGGGAATTTGAGGAGAAATTTTTTCAGCCAGAGGGTGGTGGGGGTCTGGAACTCACTGCCTGAAAGGGTGATAGAGGCAGAGACCCTCATCACATTTAAAAAGTACTTGGATATGCACTTGAAGTGCCGTAACCTACAAGGCTACGGACCAAGTGCTGGAAAGTGGGATTAGGGTGGATAGCTCTTTGTCGGCCGGCATGGACAAGATGGTCCAAATGGCCTCCTTCTCTGCTGTAAATTTCTATGATTCTATGACCCATCCTCCTCTGAGCCTGAAGCTACACTAATAAGCTGACTTTGGAAAATTGGGTGCAAGCAGCGCACTGCCATTTGCGTTGAGTCTACAATTCACAAATAGTCATTTGCCCCATAAATTATGGCAATAGAGGTAAAACAAAGCTTATGGCCCAGAAATTGATCTCGCTCTGTTCCCGCGGGGGTAAGGCTTCCCCGCGATCTCTCACTCCGCGTTGGCTTTTTCAGATCTAGCTCGCACGAACTTGATGTTCCAGACATCAGCTGGGCAGTGCTTGCGTATCCCACCGGCGTAGTGAATTCGTGCGAGCTGTGGGATCACGTGACTCAGTTAGAGCCAATGGCAGCACACCATCTGCCATTCATAAGTTTCACATACGTGCTGTGAAATCTATGAATCTTACACCCCCCCAAAATAACAGCTAAACCTCAATTAAATTTAAAAAAAAACCCATCACATTAATAAAATAAGTATAGTTAAATAAATTAACCATTTTAAATAAAAAATTAAATTTTTGAAAAAATTTAAAATCTTTTAAAAAGTTATAAAAATAAACTTACCTGTCTTTAAAGTCTCTAAAAAAGATATACCTGTTAAAAAAAATTCAAAAAAATACTTAATTCACTACTTACCTTGTTAAAAGTGGGTCTTACTCCTCCTTTTTCCATTTCTAAAATCTTCCGTCCTTACCTGCGCGTCCAAAGCACGAAGTGCACAGCGTGCGCGCAGCCTGTAGCGCGCACGCGATGCACCGAGGAACCGCCCCCTTTTCAAAAGACCAAGTGCCGGTTTTCAGCGCATGCGCAGGGCATGCAGAAAACCGGCAATTGGAGAGAGAATACGCGAGAGTCTCGCGCAGCGGGATGAATTTTTGGCCCAATGTCTCTAATAAACAGCAAATCTGCCGATACGTTTCGAAATCCCATATGGGCGAACATAAACTCATTCATGTGAAGCGGTTAGCTATTGATCCAGCACTAAAACAGATTGCATCAAAGTGCTCTGGGAAGGCTGGGGGTTGCAAGTAATGGTTTTCCAGACCTTCGATCAGACAAACTCTTTCACCCAAAGTTAATGGATTTGTGCAAAAGCTACCAGGAAATGTTATTGAAGCTGACAGTATAAGGATGCAATTAGATGGATTTCTAGAAGGAGAAGGGATTGAGGGATTTGGTTAGAGGGCAGGTAGAAATGATTGATTTTCAAAAAAAGGTCAGTCTTAGAATCTACCAATAGAGAAGGGGGGGCCATTCGGCCTATTGTGCCTGTGCCAGCTCTTTGAAAAAGCTATTCAATTAGTCCCATTCGCCTACTCTTCCCACATAGCTCTGCAAATTTGTATATTTCAAGTATATTTATCCAATTCCCTTTTAAAAGTTACTATTGAATCTGCTTCCACCACCCTTTCAAGCAGTGCATTCCAGATCACAACAAGTCGCTGCGTAAAAGAAATTGTCCTCATCTCCCCTCTGGTTCTTTGACCAATTATCTTAATTCTTGTTTGGGTTTTCTACCTTCCAAAAAATGCTTGTGCTGCTGGCTTCATAAAACAGTTTGAATAGGACTGAGTTTGAGAGAAGACCGCATGAAAAATTAAAGCCCACAGTGGCAACAGCACTGACACCAGCAGCTGAGTAAGTGGAAAGAATCATGGTTTACAATGAAAATGGGACTGAAGTTAAACATTGGATTAAAATAGTACTAAAACATCTTTATAAATACATTTTACACAAGGAAATTGAATTATAGCCATTGCCGGACTGGTACCCAAGGACAGTCTCTATGAAAAAAGAACTTACATTTATTTAGCTAAAGTTTTCAAGAGACCGAGCCACCCTTAGAGCGCTGCACGCAGTGGTGGCTTATCGGGAAAGAACAAATGAACTTGCTTTTATAGAGCACCTTTCACATCCTCAGAACGTCTTGAAGTGCTTCACAGCCAAAGAAGTACTTTTGAAGTGTGGTTACCACTGTTGTGTATGCAGACCTGCCAACTAATTTGTGCACAGCAAGGTCCCACCAACAGCAATGAAATAAATGACCAGTTAATCTGTTTTGACGGTGTTAGTTGAGGGATAAATATTGGCCAGGACACCGGGAGAACGCCCCTGCTCTTCTTCAAATAGTGCCATGAGATCTTTTACATCCACCTGAACTGGTAGATGGGGGGTCTCATTTCAAAGACGTCACCTCTGACAGTGCACCACTCCCTCAGTACTGCACTGAAGTGTCAGCCTAGCTTATGTGCTTAAATCGTGGATTGGACCTTGAAACCCATTCTGACTCGGAGGCAAGAGTGCTACTACTGACTCAAACTGACACCTTGATCTAGCACAAATGGATAGCCCATTGGGTCTAATTGGCCTTTTACTGATCCTAAAAATTCTTATGTTCTGCGGGATGGTTAATGTGATTTAACTTTGATTCTTTCGAGCTAGGGTTGTTTTAATTGCGAGGTGGTTTAGTTCTAACTATCTAACCAGAGGTTGTGCAGCAGAATCCATTATTAAGGAAGTGGTAACAGGGCACTTAGAAAATCATAACATGATTGGCAGAGTCAACATGGTTTTAGGGGAAATCATGTTTAACAAATTTATTAGAGTTTTTTAAGGATGTAACTAGCAGAGTAGATAAAGGGGAACCAGTGGATGTAGTATATTTGGATTTCCAAAAGGCATTCGATAAGATGCCACATAAAAGGTTGCTACACAAGATAAGGGATCATGGGGTTGGGGGTAATATATTAGCATGGATAGAGGATCGGTTAATGGACAGAAAACAGAGAGTAGGGATAAATGGGTAATTTTTCGGTTGGCAGGCTGTAACTAGTGGGGTGCCGTAAGGATCAGTGCTGGAGCCTCAGCTATTTACAATCTATATTAATGACTTCGATGAAGGGACTGAGTGTAATGTATCCAAGTTTGCTGATGATACAAAGCTAGGTGGAAAGTAAGCTGTGAGGAGGACAGGTTAAGTGAGTGGGCAATAAGGTGGAGTATAATGTGGGGAAATGTGAGGTTATTCACTTTGGTGGGAAGAATAGAAAAACAGAATATTTTTTAAATGGTGAGAAACTATTAAATGTTGGTGTTCAGAGAGATTTAGGTGCCCTTGTACAGGAAACAGAGTTAGCATGCAGGTACAGCAAGCAATTAGGAAGGCAAATGGCATATTGGCCTTTATTGCAAGGGGGTTGGAGTACAAGAGTAAGGAAGCTAGAAATTCGGCTCCCTTTACACCTGCCGTTAGCGCCCCCAGAGGCACTAACGGGGCACAAAGGGCTTATCGCCGTGGGGGGGGATGGAAAGCGCCTCCTGAGAAATTCAGCAGGGCGTTGCTGAGGCGCTACCCGATAGCGCTGCGCTCCCGCCAGTAGTGCCCCAGTCCGCTGCGCTGCCAGCGATGACGTCATCGCCGTGCGCCGCAACCCCTTAGCGCCTCGCCGCGTCCCCTTACCGCCCCGCAGCAGAAATTCAGGTCTATACTCTCTGGAGTTTAGAAGAATGAGAGGTGATCTCATTGAAACATATAACATAACTTCACTACTTTTGAATTCTATACCCCTAAAAATAAATCCCGGTGCTTTGTTAGCATTTTAATTGCTTTGCTGACCTGTGATGCTGCTTTTAAATGATTTGTTCACCGGTATCCCTAGATCTCTTTGCTCTTCTACCTTCAGTTTCTTATTTTTTAAGGTTTAGGAGATGTTTCTATTTTTCCTATGAAAGTGCATCACCTCATATTTATCTATTTTAAAGTTCATTTGCCACTTAACTGCCCAGTCTGCAAGTTTTCTAATATCTTCTTGTATTATGTTGCATTCTTCCTCAGTGTTAGCTATAATCCCAGTTGGGTATCATCTGCAAATTTTGATACTGAGTTACTTGCGCCTAAGTTCAAATCATTAATGTAAATTATGAATAGCAGTGGTCCCAGCACTGATCCTTGTGGAACACCATTTTCTACCTCCCTCCAATCTGAAAAACTACCCTTTACCCCTACTCCCTGCTTTCTATTTTTTAGCCAATTTGCTATCCATTCAACTATTTGCCTCCTGACTCAACATGCCCTAACCTTTGTCATGAGCCTACCATGTGGTACCTTATCGAAGAGCTTTTGAAATTCCAAGTATATGACATCTACTACATTACCCTTGCGTGCTCTTTCTGTTACCTCTTCAAAGAATTCTATTGGGTTAGTTAAGCACGACTTGGCCTTTCGGAAGCCATGCTGACTTTTTTATTGGGCCAGAAATTCGGCTGTTGTCGGGTGAGTACGCACTGTGTACTCACCCGTAAGACCACCTGAAGTGCCGGTTTCCTGCATGCACTGCGCATGCACGGGAAACCGGAACTTCCATTCCCCTGAAGGGAGGGGTTCAGAAGTCGAACGCGTGCGCGGGAGAGGCTGCGCGCACGCAGCGAACTTCGTTTTTTTTTTCAGGTTTCTCCGGGAGGGTAAGTATGGAGAAGCTGCACTTTTAAAAAGGAGGCGCAAGGCCTGTTTTTAACAAGGTAAGTGGTTAATTAATTACAATTTAAACATTTTTTCAACAGGTTTATCTTTTTTAGATACTTTAAAGAAAGGTAAGTTTATTTTTAGCACCGTTAAAAAGTATAATTAATTTTTTCAAAAATTTAAATTTTTGTTTAAAGTAGTTAATTTATGTAACTTATAGTTATTTTAAAAATGTGATTTAAAAAAAAAAAATTATTTGAAGTTTAAGTGTGGTTTTGGGGCCGATCTCTCTTCATAGATTTGACAGGTCTTCCTGTCAAATCTATGAATGAAAATGCCCTGTTAGGATTGGCTCTCCATGGCCCACGTGATCCCAGGGGAAGCTTCGAACTAACTGTGCCCCTGGGATACGCAAGCACTGTGCGCCGGCAGCTGCAGGAGGCCCAGGAGCCGAAGTCCTCGTGGGCCCGAAGCACAACAGCAGGCGCGGTAGGCAAGTACGCGCGCGATGCTTGCACCCGCAGGAAGCCGGAAAGCCGAATTTCTGGCCCACTATATTTTCTGTCTCTAGATGCTCTTCTATTACTTCTTTTAGTATAGATTCCAGTATCTTTCTTATTGCTGATGTTAGCTGACTGGTCTATCGTTTCTAAATTTTATTCGATCTCCCTTTTTGTATACAGGAACAACATTAGCTGTCCGCTAGTCCTCTGGCTCCATCCCCTTTACATATCTATATCTATATCTATCTCGGAACTGGGATTTTATCCTCTTTTTAGTTTTGCTAGTTTGTCAATTATTTTCTCCCTTTCCCGACTGTATTAATATTCTTTTTAAGCTCATCCTCTAGTGTCTATTTTGTTATCTTATTTAGAAAAACTGAGGCAAAGTAGTTATTCAATATTTCTGCCATTTCTCTGTCATTATCTGTGCGTTTATCTTGCTCATCCTTTAGTGGCCCTATCCCTACTTTAATTTTCCTTTTGTTATTTATGTGTCTATAGAACGCTTTATTATTTCTTTTTATATTCCTTGATAATTTGATTTTGTAATTTCTCTTTGCCATCCTGATGCTTTTTTAAATTCTCTCCTCCGTTCTTTGGATTCCCTTTTGTCCTCCTTTCTTTTAGTGTCTAAGTACTTCTTATATTTTTTTTCTTTTGATTCAATTTTTCCTTTAGTTCTTTATTCATCCACGTTGCCCCATAAATATCTTGCTTGTTTTTGGCTTTTAGTGGAATACATTTCTCTTGAACTCTATTGTTACCCTTTTAAAAGATTTCCCCACTGTTTTTCTGTCTGTGTTTTTCAAGATTTTCTCCCAGTTTACCTTCTTTAGTTCCACCCTCATTTACTCATAATTTGCTTTTTTCCAATCTATTACCTTTAGTATTTGTCCTACTTATGTCACTCTCGATCCTAATCTTGATCCTTACTATGTTGTGATCACTACTACTAAGATGCTCTCCTACTCTTGCTTCTCCTATCTGTTCTGCTTCATTACCCATTACAAGATCCAGCAGTGATTCTTTTTTTGTTGGACTTTTTGCGTACTGAGTGAGAAAAGAGTCCTGAACACACTGTAAAAACTCCATTCTCTTTTCTCCTATCACTACTTCTTCCTGCCAGTTTATTTGATGGTAGTTGAAATCTCCCAGGATTATTATTCTATGCCTGCTACTCATTTGCCTACACATTTCTTCCTCCAATTCTCTTCCACTATTTGGTGGTCTATAGTATACCCCTATTAGGGTGATGGATCCCTTCTTATCTTTTAATTGAATCCATATAGATTCTGTATCTATCTTACTGCTAGTTACATCCTTTTTTTCTACTGCCATTATGTTATCTTTAATTAGTACAGCTAGTCCTCCTTCCTACATGTGCTATATCCTGCAATATTTTGTTGCCCATCCTGTTCTCTATGTAGCCATGTTTCAGTCATCCCTACTATATCTGGATCCTCTCTACAAATTATTGCCTCCAGTTAATTCATTTTGTTTTGAATGCTACGTACATTGCTGTACCAACAGTTTAAATTATTTTTATTTATTATTCCTCCCTCTTTGTTTTTAGCAGTTATTTTACCTTTATGCCCTATGACTTTATCCAATCTCTGGCCATTCATGTTATCCTTATTCTTTCCTTTAGTTTGTCCTTTATTCTCTTTTCCTGATTCTTTTATTGTTAGGTTTCTGTAATGTCTAGCAGTTCCCTCTCCCCATGTTATTAGTTTAAAGTCTTATTTACAGCCCTAGTTACCCTTTCCACTAGGACCTTTGTCCCAGCCTGGTTCAGGTGCAGCCTGTCCCAACGGTACGGCTCCTTCCTGTCCCAGTACTGGTGCTAGTGTCCCGTGACAAGTAAGGAGCGTGATGGAATACTCTCCACTTGCCTGGATGAGTGCAGCTCCAACAACACTCAAGAAGCTCGACACCATCAAGGACAAAGCAGCCCGCTTGATTGGCACCCCATCCACCACCTTAAACATTCACTCCCCCACCACTGGCGTACCATGGCTGCAGTGTGTACCCTCTATAAGATGCACTGCAGCAACTCGCCAAGGCTTCTTCAGCAGCACCTCCCAAACCCGCGACCTCTTCCACCTAGAAGGACAAGGGCAGCAGGCGCATGGGAACACCATCACCTCCAAGTTCCCCTCCAAGTCACACACCACCCTGATTTGGAAGTATATCGTCGTTCATCATTGGGTCAAAATCCTGGCACTCCCTCCCTAACAGCACTGTGGGACTACTTCACCACACAGACTGTAGCAGTTCAAGAAGGTGACTCACCACCACCTTCTCAAGGGCAACTAGGGATGGGCAATAAATGCTGGCCTTGCTAGCGACGCCCACACCCCATAAACGAATAAAATAAAATGGAACCCCTCCTTCAGCCACATGTTGACATTCCTAATGGGTTTGTCCCTATGCCAATTTGCACATGGCTCAGGTAATAATCTCAAGATTATTACGTGAGGTCCTGCTTTCCAATTTAGCCCCTAACTCCTGATACTTCCTTAGCAGGACCTCTTCCCTAATATTTCCTATGTCGTTGGTTCTGACATGGGCAGAACAACTGGATTCAACAACTTGCATTTCTATAGCGCCTTTCATGACCTCAGGACGTCACAAAGCACTTTGCAGCCAATGTACTTTTGAAGTGTAGTCACTGTTGTAACGTAGGAAATGTGGCAGCCAATTTGCGCACAAGGTCTCACAAACAGTAATGTGATAATGACCAGATAATCAGTTTTTCAGTGACGTTGGTCGAGAGATAAATATTGGCCAGGACACCAGGGAGAACTAACCTGCTCTTCTTCGAATAGTACCAAGAGATCTTTTACGTCCACCTCAGAGGGCAAATGGGACCTCGGTTTAGCGTCTCGTCCAAAAGATGGTGACATGAATCTGTCATTCATGACTTCTGAAGTAATACTGGGCGGCCTGCGGGTGGCGCTGTCCAGGGAGAGTATAAATACTCGGGCACGGGCCCAGCTTGCGCAGGACATTCTTAACAGGAACTAGAGAAGGACACAACTAGATCTCCATGTTGTAAAACAGTTGATTAAAGCTTTGTTTAACGCTTAGACCAAGTGCCTCGTAGTTTTCTTACATCAGATGGCACCTCCAACAGGCAGCACTCCCACAGTAGTGCACTGGAATGTGAGCCTAGATTATGTGCTCAAGTTGAACCCACAACCTTCTGACTCAAAGGCGAGAGTGCTACCACTGATCCATGGCCGACACAAATTAACACTGGACATCTGCCTTTCAGAGACACATAAAAGAACGTATTATAGTCAGGACATGACTTACAGAGAGGCTATCTTAAATTATTTCC
Organism: Squalus acanthias; assembly: GCA_030390025.1. Taxonomy (NCBI): domain Eukaryota; kingdom Metazoa; phylum Chordata; class Chondrichthyes; order Squaliformes; family Squalidae; genus Squalus; species Squalus acanthias. The sequence goes on along the minus strand of CM059444.1, from coordinate 11,632,118 downwards.
CCTACTAATGACGGAGCTTTGAACAATGTGTGTTCCATCAGATACTGTGGTTTATCAGAAAGTGTTTTGGTGAGTCACTGGTGTACTTCAGAGGCTTATCTGAAGAAATACAATGAATAAAATGCTTTCAAAGGAAAACGATTGTCGACTAAAGGTCATCAGTGTTCGGCTAATGCCAAGTTGTAGCGTAACGCCAAGTGAGCTGGATAAATCCAACTTGATCTGAGTAGAAATGACTCCATCAGACGAAGTATGAGTGAGCTCATACTACAATTAGTCTTCGGAACAAAGAGATTTTACAGAACAGATGAAAGAAAGCACTGTAGACCCCATCCAAACGTGGGAATATCTGCCCCGCTTCCCAATACCATTCTTACGGAGGTTGCACTCAGAGAGTGGTGAGAATCCGGAACTCATTACCACATGGAGTACTTGAGGCCAATAGCATAGATCCATTGAAGAGGAAGCTGGACAAGTACGTGAGGGAGAAAGGAATAGCAGGGTATGTTGATGGGGTGAGATGAAGTAAGTAGGGAGGCGGCTCATGTGGAGCATGAACACCGGCATGGACCTGTTGGGCAGATGGCCTGTTTCTGTGCTGCAAATTCTATGTAAAAGTGCTATCATTCAAACTTTCTTTTGTGAAACAGTGAGTCCAGTTGAATGTGTAGACAAACATAGGAATTGCTAGATGGAAAAGACCTAGCATCTAGTTCTACCAGCCTGGTAGTCGTATGATAGAATGATAATGGCGTTGTTGACTAATCATTGTAATTATTCACTATCAATTAGTCTACAACAGACCCAGACATGAGGCGTGGAAAACCCCAGTGGTGGAGAGCTTCGGGAACCATCGGTCCAAACTCACCTGATCCTCACAAACCGCTCAACTTACCATATGCCATGCCTCAAATTACTCCTATAGTGTATCCCAAAATGCTATTTTCTGACAGAAATCTAACGTGCATTTGAATGAATCAATTCTATCTGCTTCCTTCATCTCCCTAGGGAGCCTGTTCCATAGATTGACCGCTCGCTCACTGAAATGATGTTTCTGCGGATTTGTTTTGAATTGAACCCCCATCAAGTGCAGGCCAATCCAATATGTTTGTGCTCATTAAGGTGAGTGATGTCAGTGCTGGAGAATGAAACAGTTTCCACTCTAGTGTCTGCACCAAGTACTCTCAGGTCAAATGCAAAGGATAGCTCCCTCTACTCTGCGTCAAACCTCAAACAACACTGCCTATTACATCAATTCAATAACTTCCACTTCCTGCCCCAGCCTCGCGATTGTGGGTCAGTGCCAGCTTGTGCACAAATTAACTCAAGCTAGGAATTCACTGCACTGATGACCCTTACAGCTAGAAAACAGAGGAGACTTTCATCCCATCAAAGTTTAGCACCTGGCGCTAATTATCGCCTCCGACTGCAAACTTGGCTTCTATCGCCCCTGGAGGTGATTGGAGCGCTAAATCAGGTGCTACACACCTCTCAAGGCGCTAACGCCGAGGAGCGAGGCGCTACCTCAAAGCGCTGGCAAGGCTCATGTGATGTCAGTCAGCAATGGAACACAGACACACTGGCGCCAGCCAGTTCTTAAAGAGGAGGGTCGATCTTGCTCTCCATCCACACCCTGCTCATTGCTGCCTTGAATCTCGGCCTGGAGAGACCTGTACATCAATTCTGCTGGAAAGAACAATGGAGAGGTCCAGGGAAAGAGCTCACAGTGCAGCCCCCAAAGTCTCTTCTAAATCGATGCAAGGAAGGTCAAATCAAAATGAACCTGCAAAATGTTGCTCAGTACCCAAAACTCCTTCACACAGCGTTGAATCTCTCCAGAAGTCTCTCTCTCTCTCTCTGAATGCGTGGTGCAAAAATGTCGCCGACAAAAAAAGGCAGGAAGCGGTCGCCTTTAAATAGCGCTCCCCCAGTCCCTTCCCGACTGCAAAACGCTCCCCTCAACCTGTCGTTGCTAGCGGCAGGTAGTATGGCAGGGGGCACCACTCAATATCCGGTCCGGGGCGCTACACGCTCGACTGACGTCACGATCTGCAGGCACAGGAGATCGTGGCGGTAGTGTTGAGCGCTGCCGCAAAATGTCTGGTCAATTTCACGAGCGGCACAAACATCGCTGCGCCCGGGCGCAAAGCAACCAAATTTCCCCCTCCCAGGATTTTGTAAAGCCAAACATGCCACTTCACACATGGCAATGGCAGCTTGGTACCTTGGCCAAAGTTAGCTCCCGTCCCAATAACAGACTGAGAGAAATGTTTAGTGTTACAGCCTGTAATGCACTCTCAGTCCTCTATAATCTGTAAGCAATTGTATTATAATCCAATGTCCCCCCCCTGTTCATTGTTAAAACTGCTCTGACTGTCTTAATAGTCTTGAGTTTTCACATACTGCTCTCCAAATACTTTAATCTCCCAACAATGAAACAACCAGTCTGTGCAAATAAATAAACTGAAGTATTAAATGCAGCATCACTTCCTACTCACTTTGTGTTGTTCTTGTGAATTATTTACAGGGTAACTCCCCAATGACTATGTGAATAAATCAATCATGTGGTGTCAAACTGAGCTGTACAGACCTGGAGTGCCCCAGGTTTGATCCCTGGTCCCTGTGCTGAGTTAGCTGGGGAGTGCTACAATTGGCCCTGGGGTGTCCTTGAGCTCCGGATGGAAGAAAAATCAAGCCGACTTCCTGTTCCTGATCGCTGCGCACTGGCCAGAGCTGGAAAGTGGTTGTCAAGTGCAAACAGGAGGAAGCTCGGCCATGATGTTCCTCGCAGTCAGATAAGAGGGAGAGAGAAAACGGTGAACTACAGACCAGTTAGCCTAACATCAATAGTAGGGAAAATGCTAGAATCTATTATTAAGGACGTGGTAACAGGGCTTTTAGAAAATAATAGGATTGGGCAGAGTCAACACGGATTTATGAAAGGGAAATCATGTTTGATGAATCTGTTCGAGTTTTTTGTAACTAGCAGAATAGATAAGGGGGATCCAGTGGATGTGGTGTATTTGGATTTTCAGAAGGCATTCGATAAGGTGCCACACAAAAGGTTATTAAACAAAATTAGGGCTCATGGGATTGGGGGTAATATACTAGCATGGATTGAGGATTGGTTAATGGACAGAAAACAGAGAGTAGGAATAAAAGGGTCTTTTTGGGTTGGCAGGCTGTAACTAGTGGGGTACCGCAAGGATCAGTGCTTGGGCCTCAGCTATTCACAATCTACATCAATGATTTGGATGAGGGGACCAAATGTAATATTAACCAAGTTTGCTGATGATACAAAGCTGGGTGGGAATGTAAGTTGTGAGGCGGGTGCAAAGAGGCTTCAAGGGGATATAGACAGGCTAAGTGAGTGGGCAAGAACATGGCAAATGGAATATAATGTGGAGAAATGTGAAGTTATCCACTTTGGTAGGAAAAATAGAATAGCAGAGTATTTTTTAAATGGTGAGAGATTGGGAAATATTGGTGTTCAGAGGGACCTGGGTGTCCTTGTACATGAATCACTGAAAGTTAACATGCAGGTACAGCAAGAAATTAAGAAAGCAAATGATATGTTGGCCTTTATTACAAGAGGATTTGAGTATAAGAGTAAAGATGTCTTACTGCAATTATATAGGGCCCTGGTGAGACCACAGCTCGAGTATTTTGTACAGTTTTGGTCTCCTTATCTACTTGCCATAGAGGGAGTGCAACGAAGGTTCACCAGACTGATTCCTGGGATGGAGGGATTGTCCTATGAGGACAGATTGAGTAGACTGGGCCTATATTCTCTGAAGTTTAGAAGAATGAGAGGTGTTCTCATTGAAACATACAAAATTCTTACAGGGCTTGACAGGATAGATGCAGGGAGGATGTTTCCCCTGGCTGGGGAGTCTAGAACCAGGGGTCAGAGTCTCAGAACAAGGCCTGTTAGGACTGAGATGATGAGAAATTTCTTCACTCAGAGGGTGGTGAATCTTTGGAATTCTCTACCCCAGAGGGCTGTGGAGGCTAATTCGTTGAATATATTCAAGACAGAGATCGATAGATTTTTGGATATTAAGGGAATCAAGGGATAGGGGGATAGTGCAGGCAAGTGGAGTTGAGGTAGAAGATCAGCCATGATCTTATTGAATGGCGGAGCAGGCTCGAGGGGCCGAATGGCCTACTCCTGCTCCTATTTCTTATGTTCTTATGTAACCCACCAACTCTCACTACCTAGGCTTGCACATAAATAATGGCAACTTAGATGTGGGTGGGGACAGTGAAGGCTGTCAAAAGGCATAGAACTGAACTCCAGTAGTAATCAGGTGCTGCTAAGAGTGGAGGAGAGAAAGGAGGGATACATACAGGTGCCAATACTTCATGAGATGCCGAGGTTGCCATAAGCTTTGACAGTGAAGTTTGGACATTTAGACCTTGAGATTTCATTTTTCTAAGACTCCCAGACTCCTTTCCTTATTTATTTCTGCTGGGCCATGCTCCTCCTGCAGCTGAGCGGGCACCCCTCATGTCACTCTCGGACAACCATTGTCCACAAGACCGGCCAAGTTTCCTCTCTCTCTACGGTGAGGTGGTGGCGGGGGGGCCTGGCATCTGCTTAGCTCCTGACTGCAGCACAGTGGAGATCTGGTCCTCATGATTATAGGGGTCCTGTGCTGGCACTCCAGTGTACTGCTCCACTATGCCCAATACCTGATGTAGGTCGAGAGATAAATATTAGCCAGGACATCGGGGAGAACTCCCCTGCTCTTCTTTGAAATAGTACCATGGGATCTTTTACGTCCAGCTGAGAGGGCAGATAGCGCCTCTGGCCAGACCTCCGACAGTACAGTGCTCCCTTAGTATCGCACTGGAGAGTCAGCCTAGATTTTTGAGCTCAAGTCTCTGGAGTGGGATTTGAACCCACAACTTTCTGACTCAGAGACAAGAGTGTTACCCTTGAGCCACGCCTGGCACCATTATTTTGTATTGAAGTTTACAAGGTAGGAGCAAAGTCACTGTTCAATGCAGTGGCAGTAGTTACAGATGAATTGAATGCGTAGCTCCAACCACTGTACCACATGTTACTCAGTGACTCAAACTACATTGCTATCATACGATATTACTCATACTGCAATGATTTACTATCCAAAGCATTATAAGGGTATATCAGATGCTGTATGTAGTACAGCCAACCTCACTGATGTCCTTCAGAATCCTGTAGTGTGTGGGGGAAGGGGAGAAAGAATTAAAGTTAACTATGACCAGGACAAGACTCTTGAAACTCCCATATGGAAGCCATTTGAAAAGCCCTGATAGAAAAACTTCCTCTGACACTTCCCAGATATCAGAAAATGAGTCCCTCAGTTTTAACACACAGGATTTCTTTTCTTTTCACAAACCCTTCCCCTAGATTAGAAATAAATGTCTCCCCAATTAATTCTCGGCACATAAATTGATGGCTATAACAGTAGAGGGAAGAAAAAAAGCTTTCAGGCTTTATTGGAGCATTTTGGGGAAAAATAAATAAGGGAAGCTTCTTACTGATAATACAGAGTACCATGGGAAGGATTTGCCACTGTGGAAATGGGATGGCTACCCGATAAGGCAGGAGCTAGGGGATGGTTTGTGAAAAGAAAAATCAATCACTTCAGTGCCTCCTCTGTCCCTATCTCTGTAACTTCTCCAGTCCTACAACCCTCTGAGAACTCTGCGTTCCTCCAATTCTGGTCTCTTGTGAATCCCCGATTTCCTTCACCCCACCATTGGTTGCCGTGCCTTCAGCTGCCTAGGCCCTAAGCTCTGGAATTCCCTCCATAAACCTCTCCACCTTTAAGACGCTCCTTAAAACCTACCTCTTTGACCAAGCTTATGGTCATCTGTCCTAATATCTCCTAATGTGACTTGGAGTCAAATTTTGGCTGATTACATTAAAGGTGCTATATAAATGCACGCTGTTGTTGTTGATAACTGTTAAACAGAACGGCACATCTAGACACCAAACACCAAACCAACCTCATCTCTCTGACGGGCTACACGGCTTATCTGTTTGAACTTGGGTTCTGTTGCAAGATCAAAATGCCAGTGAGCATCTGAGTTACAGATCGGCCCCGATTTGAACTCCAGGTGGATTCCCCGCTCAGGTCTGAGTTCAAATTACAGTCGGGTCTCAATGATGTCATTGGGCCGCAACGTGCATATGTAAAGAAGGACCCTGTTGGCTTCGTACGCTTGCTCAGGAGAGCAGGTTAAAATTGCAGATGTTGGGATCATGGTGACCTTCGGACAGATAGGAGCCAGGGCGATTTTAACTGCCCACCCACCAGGTTTCTGCTGAGTGAGTAGGGTTAAAATCACCCCCACAGCCCCCCATTTGAAGCTACTAACGTGGCTCAGTTTACAATGTGGTGGGGCAGTCCTTATGAAGCCAGGTAATGCACAATACATCAGCACGCAGAGATTTTGGGGAGCTGAAAGAACTTGCATGATGTATTGCTAGCTAATTGCAGAGCTTCAGGTCAGTGCTCTCAATGCACGTTCTGGCAGCTAGCATATTAATTTAATTATTACCGTACATTTTTAAAATTTCTTCCCCATGTTAGGTCTGCCTGTGGCATATATTTTCTCAAAGCCAAATGTTTATAAGTTGGATGATAGTTTTGAACCAATTAACACATGCCAAAAAGGATAATGGCCACAATTAAGGGAACAGGAAAGCAAAATAACCTTTGCATGCAGATTAATTTAATGGATAAACAGGATTAAATGACACGGCAACATTAACACCACTGTGTAACTATGATGTTTGTCACTCAGAACGGAGTTCTGTGTCCTAGAGAACCTCTTATTTTTACTCAGACTCAGTCAGTCTCACGCATGGCTCCTTTCAGCACTCACACTGTCTCAATGAGGTGAGAGTTATTCTGGTTCCATCCCTGGGTGCTGTGTTTGTTCAACATGTTCATACAGTCATAAACAGCCTGATTTAACATCTTCAGACTGTCAGCGCCAAGTGCGCGATACAATCTGACCTCTCCCTCCACCAAGCCACTTTCAACCTAATTCAGTGAATGGGTGCGGTCAATGAAATGTCATAAACAAGAGAACAGATGTAATTATTTGTAAAATGTGGAATATTGTTTTACTGCCAGAACATGTGGAATACAGTAAATGACTAATCTACGCCATCATTGAGCCACTCCGCCAGACAGACTGTTTCTCTCCGTCCCTCTGGACTGCATTCTTTCTCATTCTGTTTCTGACTCTCTTTTGCATACCTCGTCCTCTTGCTTTGTCTTCACTTTTTTCATGTTCACTTCTTCTGTCTCTAACACAGCCCGTCTCTCTCTCTCTCTCTCTCTCCCCTTCTCTCTGTCCCTCTAGACTACATTCTTTCTCATTCTGTTCCTGCCTTCTCTCAATCTCGTCCTCTTGCTTTACCTTCACTCTTTTAGTTTTCTCTTGTTCACTTCTGTAATGCAGAAGTAAAAGTCTCTCTCTCTCCTCTCCCCCACAGACATTCACACTGGCATTAAAATGCTTTTTTGAAAAAAATCCTGAGACAGAAAGTCATGGGGGGAAAAATTCAGTTGCTTTGCAGTTTCTTTAGTTGCTTTTGGTTGCTTAGCGCCCTAAGAGGGCGCTAACGGGATGCAAAGCAACTAGCGCCCAGGCGCGGCGCCGCCAACGCCTCCCGCGAAATTCAGCAGGAGGTTAGCGACGGCGGTAACCGTTAGCGCCCCGCGGCGCTGCATCGCCAGCAATGACATCATCGCCATGCACAGTGCCCCGCTCACGCCCTGGTCGCAATCTTCGGTAGCGCCCCCTGACTTACTGCCGGACGCTATGTCCGACAGGGTCAGGGGGGCCTACCTGCGGCCGGGGTGGCGCTAATTAAAGGCGAGGTGCCGGACGGCCATTTTTGTTGCTGGCCACCTGCCAGCATCTGCCTCCGTTGCCGTCCCTGGCCTCCTGAGCACCCCCACCACCCCCCCCCCCCCCAGCAGAGTGTTGGCTCCGCTCCATGAGCCCGGCACGTCTCTTGCGTGCTGGGCTCTTTTGCCGGCACTCCGATCCAGGTGGCCCAGCTGGGCCCCGGGTCGCGCTGCGCAAGGCCCCTCCCCTTTAAGGAGAGGAAGGCCTGCAATAAATAAAAGTAGCGCCCTGGTGAAGTTAGCGTCCCAAAGGGGTCGCGACTCAATTTTTCCCCCATGACCTATTACATAAAAACATAAGAATTAGGAGCAGGAGTAGGCCATTCGGCCACTCAAGCCTACTCCGCCATTCAATAAGATCGTGGCTGATCTTCTACCTCAACTCCACTTTCCTGCACTATCCCCATATCCCTTGATTCCCGTAATATCCAATGATTCCCTTAATATCCAATTAGTAGTGAATGTGTGGGGATTTTCTCTGGATTCTCCATCCTTCAGGTGTGACTAATGTGTTTTGTCTTTACAAATGCAATTAAAAAATGTGTTTAAAAGCAGAAAGGTTGCAGTCTGGCTTTGATGGGACATCCAATGCCATCTCTCCATTACAAACATCAGCAGCGTGGCTTTCCCCGCTAGCTCAGCGGGCTCAGACAGTGAATAGTTTAACAATCCAGACCAGGAAGGTCCCCAGGTTCAATCCCCAGTCTCAGCTTAATTAGCCGATCTCAGCCAGGACGGTTTTACAGGTGCTTACAATTGGCCTCAGTGCCCCGGAGTTTGGGATGAGTAAATCAGCCAGGGTTCCTGCTCATGATCACTATCCACTGACTGCTGGAAGTGTGTCTATTTGGGCATTGGATGAAGACAGGACTGTGTGCAGCAATGATAATTCCATTCCCCTCCCCACCCCTGTTGGCGCTCACGGTCATGAAGAATGGCCATTTGATGAGGTAATAGAGGGTAAATACAGCTCATGAAACATCAGCAAGAGGCCTACACCTTTAGAAAAGGTGGGGGAGGGGAATTTGTGAGGAGAAACAACAAAGTTGGAAGTAAAAGTAATATACAATAATGTAGATGGAATGGGAGGATACTCATGTGGCGTATAAACACAAGCACAGACTAGTTGGGTCGAATAGCCTGTTTCTGTGCTGTATATTCGAAGTAATTCTCTATGTACAGTTACACAGCACCTTCAAAACAGCAAAACCTCCCGAAACACTTCACCAAACTGGTGAATGATTAGGGGAGGTGACCAAAAGGTATGGTTGAAGAGGTAGGTTTAAATTATGCTTGTAGAGGTGGGGAGAGGTGTAGCAAGGAATGGCAGTGATGTGTAAGGCGGGGGGGGGGGGGGGGGGGGGGAGGGGATGGGGTTTGGGAGGGAGCATAGAGCCGTGATGTCTGAGGGCTGTGCCACCAATGGTGGAGTGAAGAGGGAGATTGTTCAGACTCCCTAGAGTGGAGAGTGCAAGCTGAGATTTAGAGCTGGAAGAGGTTCCAGTGGTGAGATTGGGGTGAGGTCATGGAGGGGATTTGCAGGTGAGGACGAAGATTTTCAAATCAACGTGTTGTGGGGACAAGGAGGGTGGCAAGAACTGGGGTCATGGACAACTGGGAACTGATAATGGACAGAATGCAGGTTGCGGAGTTCCAGCTGAATTGGAGGTAGTGGAGGCCAGCTAAGTTGGAAATGCCAAGCCTTGTGATAACAAAGTCATGGATAAGGATGTCAGTAACAGTGGAGGGGGAGGTACGGACAGAGGTAGGGAATATTGTTGTAGCGGCAGAAGTAGGCAGCCATAGTGAAAGGATTTGAAACGGCGCTCAGAGTAGAGCAGGACACCAAGGTTGCACACCGTTAAGTTCAGCCTGAGGGAGCAACGTAACAAGGACATCAGAGGCGAAGGGATAGGTTTTCTGATGAGAACTAAACAGGGTGGTTTTGGTCTTTCTGATGTTTAACTTGAGGAAGCTCTGGCTCATCCAGGACAGGGAATAAATAAGTGATGCGTGAGGAGTTTCCCTTCTTCCTAGTTCTGGTGTAGACTGGACTCCCGACAGCACTGCGAACACTCTCAGAGCAGGAAAACAAACCTGACAGATTTAGCTCTCAAAGAAAAGCCACCCACCATCATCAAGCTAAAAAAGCCTGACCTCAAGATGAGATTTTTTTTCTTTTCTTCCTATTTTCCAGTCAAATGGCTTTGAGCTTATTCTGCCAATGTGTCATGCAGTTATCAATAAAATACACAAGGTAATCTTGCCAAGTTACCACACACAGGCAGCATTAAGAGATTACGCAAGATTACATCAGTAATACCAGAGCTTTCAATAAATCAGAACCAACGGTAAGCCAAACAAGAAGCAGAAGCTGCTAAGAAACCCCCCCCCAGATCTTAACCCTTTCATGACTGCGATCTTGCTTCTGATGCAGGATCCAGAACTGGTGTGTAATGAGCTGCGGTGGCATAAAGGAAGTAACTTGTAGATGTGTCAGCAAGTGCTGAAGAGTAAGCATCTTCCAGTAATCCCAATGTCACAAGTTCACTTACTTTCCCCCCATTCCCAGTCAGTAATTCTACTGCATCAGGGCTGTCAAAATTGCACACAGGTGGTGTAAGATTTTCAGTCTCTTAGCAGTATAATTAAACTGTCGATCCACAGCAAAAACAAACTCAGCTAAATGCAGCAAGCTACATGTGCCACATGGACTGGCAGGTGGCGTCTCTGGTGTCCTGGCCAATATTTATCCCTCAACCAACATCACTAAAAACAGATTACCTGGTCATTATCTCATTGCTGTTTGTGGGAGCTTGCTGTAATGTCCTACATTACAACAGCGACAGCACTTCAAAAGTACTTCATTGGCTGTAAAGCACTTTGGGACATCCTGAGATCGTGAAAGGTGTTCTAGAAATGCAAGTTCTTTCTTCTTGAAACAACAACAGAAAACGCTGGAAAAACTCAGCAGGCCAGGCAACATCCGTGGAGAGAGAAACAGAGTTAACGTTTCAGGTCGAAACCCTTCGACCTGAAACGTTAACTCTGTTTCTCTCTCCACGGATGTTGCCTGGCCTGCTGAGTTTTTCCAGCGTTTTCTGTTGTTGTTTCAATTTTCCAGCATCCGCAGTATTTTGCTATCGTATTCTTTCTTCTTAATGTAGTTCTCTTTTTCCCTTTTTATGTATTTCTCCTGGCTGTGGAATTTGTAAGTGCTTTCTCTGGCTGGAGAGCAAGAGATCCATATGGAGGTAGGACTATCCCAGCATTCATTGTGATAGTGAAAGCCTTCTATCAAAAAGAGAGAACAAAAGGAGAAAGATAGGAGGCAAAAGCTTAAGAGTAGGCTAACAACAGCAAAATAACTTCACTGGTATGAATGGTGAGAGCACTCCTTCAGCTGGCCAGAGGTCAGGTTTTTTGACCACTTGTGCCTTCTGCAGCAGTAATTACATCTAAAGTTGTGCTGTCATCAGCCAAAAACCATCTACTTTGATGGAGCACACTGTCCCTAGGGGCAGGAACAACATTTGCTCTGCGAGTTTCCAAATCCCTCCATAACCTGTCCCTCCTATCGCCATAATCTCCTCCATACCCTACAGCCCTCCGAGATCTCGGCACTCCTCCAATTCTGGCCTCTTGTGTATTCCCAATTTTCATCGCTCCACCATTGTCAGTGGTGCCTTCAGTTGCCTAGGCCCAAGCTCTGGAATTCCCTCCCCAAATCTCACCACCTCTCTACCCTCCTTAAAACCTACCTCTTTGACCAAGCTTTTGGTCAGCTGTCCTAATCATAGAATCATAGAATGATGCAGCACAAAAGGAGGCCATTCGGCCCATCATGTCTGTGCCGGCTCTTTGAAAGTGCTAACCAATTAGTCCCACTCCCCCGCTCTTTCCCCATAGCCCTGCATGATTTTTTCTTCCAAGTATTTATCCAATTCCCTTTTGAAAGTTACTATTGAACCTGCTTCCTCCACCCTTTCAGGCAGTGCATTCCAGATCGTCACAACTGGTTGCGTAAAAAAAAATTCTCCTCATCTCTGGTTCTTTTGCCAATTACCTTAAATCTGTGCCCTCTGGTTACCGACCCTTCTGCCACTGGATACAGTTTCTCCTTATTTACTCTTCATGATTTTGAACACCTCTATCAAATCTCCTCTTAACCTTCTCTGCTCTAAGGAGCTTCTCTCCTTATGTGGCTCGGTGTCAAATTTTCTCTTGATAACACTCCTGTGAAGCTCCTTGGAATGTTTTACTACGTTAAAGGAGCTATATAAATGCAAGTTATTATTGTTGTTGTTGTTTACATTGCAGTTAGGATGTTGAAAATAGTGAAGAGAATTGATAGGACTTGACTCTTCCCTCTAGCAGGAGAAACTAAAATAAAGGGAGATATCTTGAAATTAGAACTGTAGTGGATAAAAGCAAACCCAAGAAAACTTTCTTCACACCAAGGGCGAAGTGCACTGTTCCAGAAGGACAAAGATACGAAATCGATTGTAGTGTTTGAAAGGGACCGACCGACCGTGCCTTTCAGGACCTCAGGACATCGCAAAGCGCTTTACAGCCAATGAAATACATTTGCAGTGTAGTCATTACTGTAATATAGGAAATATGGCAGCCAATTTGCACACAGCAAGGTCCCACAAACAGCAATGAGTTAATGACCTGACAATCTGTTTTAATTAAAGGATATGGAGAAAGAACATGGCATTGGAAGTAAAAGATAAAGAACAGCTTTCGCTCAAAGGGGCCAATGGGTTAAGCTAGTTCCTACTTTGTGCCAAGCCATTTATATGAACATGCAGCAAAACCATCGAAACTGAGCCCACATGGCTTTCATATGTACAGGCGAAGATTATATTCTTGAAATTATATCACAGAAGGGCACCACGGAAGGTGAAATATATATTCACGCAAAACCCGTTGTGTACCTCTCGAGCTACAAAGTCAGTATTCATTTGTGAAACTGACTAAGAATTTTGGCATTTATAACATTTATTATTGGGTTTTGGTGAGGGTTTTTGCTTATGTTCTCATATGATCACGTGAACTGGTTAAAGTTAGTTATCTTATCCCCTGATTTCCGCTGTTTAAACCAGTAAATAGCTGAGCCATAGATAGCAGGAAGGTCCCAGAATCGACCACACAATCTAGGTTATGTTAGCGGATCTGAAAGGCGGCAGTGGTAGTGTTTCTATTACCGTCCTCTGTCCAGAGGTTAGTGAGGGGAAAACTGCACAGGGTTCCTGCTCCTGGTCATTACTCAGCGACCCCCACTCGAAGTGCCCACACGTGGATGTTGGGCGAGTACAGGATCGAGCTCAGCCCGTTGTGGTGGAATAGCCTGTCACCACGCGCTATCTAGGCTTATACATTAAGAATGTCTACTCTTTACATTAATTTTTGGGATATGGGCGTCGCTGGCAAGGCCAGCATTTATTGCCCATCCCTAGTTGCCCTTGAGAAGGTGGTGGTGAGCCGCTGCAGTCCGTGTGGTGAAGGTACTCCCACAGTGCTGTTAGGTAGGGAGTTCCAGGATTTTGACCCAGCGATGATGAAGGAACTTGGGCAACTGATGACTGTGGAACTATACCCTGGCAAAACTGTTAATGCCTTCAGGAGAGAATTGGCAGAAAATTGAAGAAAAGAAATTACTGTGAAGTTGTGTGACTTCACCGAACCTTGGAGCTAGTTATATTCAGTGTGATCTGTGGACATTGTCATCTAGTAAGGCACATGTCTGAACTTGTAGGTAATTTGAACAATTCAGTTTGTAACTATTTTTCAGTTGCACTTATCTCAGTGAATGAATGTGTGAAGTGTGCTCCTTCATGAACTCCTACTCCATGCATGTTTGCAGCAGAGTTTATTTGGGAGAGGGGCAGTTATCATCAATTTACAAAAACAGCCTTTTCATTTTGGGATGGGTGAGTGTGGGTTGCTATTGCTTAAAATCCAAACATGGAACCCCTTACTCCTAAAAAGTCAGACCATACTGGCTTGGGGGTGGAAAATATCGGCCTAGGAGACAAAGAGAGACAGAGACAGAGAGAGAGGCATAGGAAGAAACAATAGGATAGAGAAGCAAACATGGAGAGAAAAAGAAACACACACAAAATGACTTAAAGATAGAAATGACCGTTCTCGATAACGATGGACAAACATATCTTGATCTGTCATTCCTCTGGTTGCTTTTTTTAGTGAAGGTGTTAACCCATTTAAAATAAAACTAGGCTTTAGAAAGGAAAAAAAGGAAAGGCATTGCAAAACAGTGCAACACACAGGAAAAATATTACAAAATTGAAAGGGAAACGTGCACAGAAAGATAGAGATTGAGAGACAGATGAGGTGAGTGAAAAACCTAGCGAAGGACAGAAATAACCTAGCGAAGGACAGAAATACAACAGTAGAAAGACAGAGGCAGAAAACAAGAGTGCTGTCTGCCCATATACAGGACAGAGGGCCAGAACAAGAGAGAGAAAACAGGCACAAAGTCAGATGGAGAGAGAGTGAGGGGGCTGAGAGACTCAAAATTAACATGAGAAAGATTGGAAGATTGGCAAAGCAGTAAGATAACCTATTAAAACTGCACATACATTTCACACGTGTATGAACCCTGAGAAATCTTTTCCTGATTCCACCTGTTGTGGTGCATATCCAATCCTGTCTAACTGGGTCTGAGTAGAACAGGGGCACAATGCCAAGGCTGGGGAATGTAACACGCTGACTGGAACAATCTAATTCCATGGAGCAGCTGGAGAGTTATAACACAACCAGCATTTCACCGTGACCCTCACAGTTAATAAACATTCTGCCGTTGACAACCGGAGTCGCGTGTTTGAGGCACAAGGTGGGGTCTGTGTGATTCGCTTGTCATTACTGGTGCTGGGTTTTACTGGTGATCTGAAGCTGGCACTTGCCACTATTTACCCAACACAAGCAGAAGGAGCACCTGGAGTTTGTTTTTATTCGTTCATGGGATGTGGGCGTCAACTGGCAAGGCCAGCATTTATTGCCCATCCCTAGTTGCCGTTGAGAAGGTGGTGATGAGCCGCCTTCTTGAACCGCTGCAGTCCGTGTGGTGAATGTATTCCCACTGTGCTGTTAGGGAGGGAGTTCCAAGATTTTGACCCAGCAACGATGAAGGAACGGCGATATACTTCCAAGTCAGGATGGTGTGCGACTTGGAGGGGAACTTGGAGGTGGTGGCGTTCCCATGCGCCTGCTGACCTTGTCCTTCCAAGTGGTAGAGGTTGCGGGTTTGGGAGGTGCTGCCGAAGAAACCATGGTGAGTTGCTGCAGTGCACACTGCAGCCACGGAGTGCAACCTGATTTGAACTTTGCAAATTCACAAAACTCGACGTCAACCCAAGCAAGCGTAAAAACCAGGAGCATTTTTTTTTCCCCCCATCACAAAAACCTTCCCATCCCACACTGTGGAAAAATGGACAGCCGCCATCACTTCCCATCATGTCAAGAGACAGTGAATTTGTTTTTAAATCGCATGAAAATTTCCATGAGACAGGCACTGAAGGAGATACCCACTTTATAAAGAGACGAGTGGGTGAGCTTTTGGCACAGGCTTCTGGATACCTCAGGATGTGGCTGTAAGTCTGTTCTCTCTCAGGGATAGAAACAGCAGCTGGGGACTGAATACAGTTTAAGTCCTGGTAAAGCCACAATAGCTTAGTAAGAAATATTAGGACATATTCATGGAGGCTGCAATGCCGGAGTGGAGATGCGTTAGACTGGAGAGCGAGCTGGAGATATGGCCCCCAATTCCTCAACTCAAATCCCTGACTCTTGAGGCTCTGTTGCAGGATCCCAGCCTCACTGAATTTCCCTTTGAAGCCTTAGATTAGAATTACTTTTACTCCCTACTATGTGTATGCTCCTTAAAGTGAAGGAAATACTTGGTAATAAAAAAAAACATGTGGCCCTTTAACACCCAGTGTCAGGATCAAGCACTCACAGATTGAGTATTGTGCGCTGGTGAGAAGTACTGCAGTTGGACCCTTCCACCGTCTTATCCCAGCATCTTAAGACAACCCCCCACAGCGTCAGTCTGAAATTTCCATTTCTCACACGATCCATCTCCAGGGCCTCTCTGAAAGATGCTCAAATGGACGCCAATTTGCGTTGACTTATAGATAGTTTTGTGTTGTGGACTCATGCCCAGTAGAAACTGGAATAAACTGCCTCAGACTCATTTTATTTAGGATCCGTGTAGACATCAGAGAGAATGAAACTGCATCTAATCAGTCCAAGATGGATTCAAGCCAGGTCCCAGAGGTGGATGGAGAGTGTTCTCACTCACTAGGCAGCCCTTTGGACCTGGGTTCTATAAACTGCAGATGAAAAGAATCACTTGGAAAGTCTTCAGTATCACAGTCTGTGATCATTCACTCAGCTATTCAATGTGAATTCAAACAAAAAAACAGAAAACACTCACAAAAGATAAATATTTTACACACAACTGACTAACTTCTGTCTGCTGTTGCTGAGTGTGGTTTTGAGGTTGATTGGCTGTGCTTTGCACTGCGACTGGAGAACAGTTATGTTTGGATCAACATCTTGTTTCCCCGTGTTCAGCAGGAATTTGTACAATGAGGGTGAATGGGAAGGGGTTTGGGCCATTGGAATTCTGCACAATGGGAATTAGTGGGAAGTAGTTTAGCCCATTGCCATTCTATACAATACGAGCAATTGGGAAGGGGTTTGGCTCATTGGAATTTTATACAATGGGAGTGAAGGGAAGAGTTATTGATCCACTTAAATTCTGTACAACAGGAGTGAATGCAAAGAGGTTGGTTCACTGGAATACTGCAAGATCGAAGTGAATGCAATGGTTATTGGTCCATTGGAAATCCATACAATTGGACTGAATGGGAAAAGGCAGCGCCTCAATTTTAAAATTTTCATCCTTGTTTTCAAATCTCTTTATGGCCTCACCCCTCCCTATCTCTGTAGCCTTCTCCAGCCCTACAACCTTCGAGATCTCTGGGCTCCTCCAATTCTGGCCTCTTGCGCATCCCCGATTTTAATCACTCCACCATTGGCGGCCTAGGCCCTAAGCTCTGGAATTTCCTCCCTAAAACTCTCCACCTCGCCCTCCTCCTTTAAGACACTGCTTAAAACCTACCTCTTTGACCAAGCTTTTGATCATCTGTCCTAATATCGCCTTATGTGGCCTCAGTGTCAAATTTTGTTTGATAATCGCTCCTGTGAAGCGCCTTGGGACATTTCACTATGTTAAAGTCACTATTTAAATGCAAGTTGTTTTTGTTGTTGTTAAATGGAAGGTGGTTTGGCCCATTGGAATTCTGTATAATGGGAGTGAATGGGAAGCATTCTGTGATTGAATTAGAATCGCGTTTGATTTATACTGGGATTGAGAGCGGCCCGTGCTACAGTGTATTCGAGCGCTTTGTCACAGAGTGCAAGGATGAGGGCTTGAACCTGCTATTGCCCACAAGGTGAGTTTCTAAGTCTTAGCCAGGCTATCGGGGAAAAGCACCGAGCTGCCAGCTGCTTCCCCACAAGGAGCGAAAGGGAAATGAGCAGACATGTACCTCAAGAGTGCTCTGAGGGACAGCTCACTAACAACCTGCAGGAAGAGATGTAGCAGAAGTACACACAAATCGGGAGAGTATTTACAAGGAATCCATTGCAGCTTCTGCCCAAAAACCATTGTTTTCTCCATAGTGGAAGATTTGGCACCTCGTGTATGAACCCATCCAGCTGGAAAATATTTTTAAATTCCACATAGTCTATTCTCAATGTCTTCAAAAACTATTCAAAAAAATGGTGTTCCACAACACTTACTGGACTATTACAGACTTTTTTTTTATTTTTATGAAGCAATTTTTCATAGTTCATTGCAACAAGATGTCTATCTCACTATCTAAAATCTCAGTATTTCAAAAATGTGCTTGCCATCTCTGGAATTCCAATCTGTACAAATCTGTATAATTTTGCTTGGAATTTATAGTCATATGGTTTCAATATGTTGTGTGTTGTGCCAAGTTATAATGGTTTAAAATTTAGTCAATGAAGATGAAAGAATTAGCCCCTTGGTGCTTTTAGGGCATGCCAATTAATGGCAGCCTCTGGGTATTTTTATATTTTGCGAGACCTATGCGAGTGTCACCGGGTTCCTGAAGCGTGCGTCAAACGTAAATTTTCCATTTTTGCCGTGTCTTCTGGGCACCAGCCTCAGCAAGTCCTGACAGTTTTACACTTGGCTTAAGCTGCCTGAGCAAGGCCCGTACTTTGGGAATCCAGCGGCATTAGCGCAAAGTACCGAAACGCTTACTCATTATTTCCTAGGACCTCAAAACTGTGGAACCCCTCACCTCCCTCGGACTTTCCTCCCTCTTGTAATCTTCAGGCTTTTATAACCCAAGCTCGGCATCACCTAATTGCCAACGCCTGATTTACCTCGTCTTCTCCTTTACTCTGCTCAAACCTGATCGTGTTCTACACGACAGTCCCGTAGAATCGTACAGCACAGGAGTGCTTGTGCCGGCTCTTTTGAAAGAGTTATCCAATTAGTCCCACTCCCCTGCGTTTTCCCCACAGTCTTGCAATTTTTTCCCCTTCAAGTATATCTCCAATTCCCTTTTGAAAGTTACTGTTGAATCTGCTCCCACCACCCTTTCAGGCAGATCATAATAACTCGCTGTGTAAAAAAGAAAACTCCGCAGATCCCCTCTGGTTCTTTTGCCAATTATCTTAAACCTGTGTCCTCTGGTTACCGACCCTTCTGCCGTGGAAACAGTTTCTCCTTATGTACTCTCATAGCCCCTCATAATTTTGAACACCTCTATTAAATCGCCCCTTAAATTGGGTTTCTCATTTTATTTTTTAAATGGCAGTTTTTATATTAGTCTCTGCTTCTTCACTTCATGCCTCCCTGCAGCAAGCTCTGTACCTTGGCTGGGAACCTGTTGCACCTTGGGTCGAGATCCTGGGTAAGTATCATTTTTCAGGGCTTCTGTCAGTGCTGTGAGGTAGTTGGCAGCTGGGAGAACATCAAAAGCAGATGGGTTGAAGGTCATTGAAAGCAGGCCAGGCTGGGTTTGTGGAATGTAGTGAGGTTACTGAAAGCGTACTGACGTGAGGTATCAAATGCAGACTGGGGCGGAGCTCACTGAAAACAGACTGGGGCGATTCTCGCTCTGATTTATCCTTTTGGACAAAGCACCCAATCTACAATGGGCACTTCCCCCATGGAGGGGTATCTGAGCTCAGGAGCTCCAAAAGGCACCTCGCATCCTCCTCCCTAAATGCCTGTTCAATTCCAACCCGCCTGTGCAACACCTCGGTACCCAGATCCGAAGCAATTTGGGATGTTTTGCTAAATCAACAGGAGCCGCATTAATGTAACTTGATGTTACAGATCAGAGACGTACCTCAAACTTGAACTGCCTCCCAAATTTACTGTGCGATTCCCTGACAAAAACAAACTCCTATATTACAGCATAACAATGTAAAAGCACATGGCACAAGAAAAGGACGTTCAACTCATCAAACCCACTCTTCCGCAGACCGTGTACCATTTACCCCTTCATGGACACAACTCCTTTAACCATCCGAGTAAAGTTTTTGTAAATTCCTTCCTGATACAGATTCTCTACCCATCTCAATGTCTATTCCTTTCATACCTGGCCAACTGCCCTCTGGAGGTGACTGCATTCACCCCAATGATTACAGGAAGCGTTGAGTCCTGTGGAGCATTTGATAATCTCAGTTCATACCTATCCCCATACATCTTCAGTCCCATCATCAATTATTGCCAGCAGATCTCCCGTGGCATCGCTCGGTGCATCGCTCGGTGCATCTGGAGCATGACTGTGACGTTCAGCTGCTAAGACGGAGCTGTGTTTAACCTGGTCTATCCATTTAAGACCACTGCTTAGGTGTCCCTGTGGGAAAATTACCTCGATGGGCACATCCTGACGTCAGCAAAGGCTGATTGCTAAGGGAAGTTTCTGTAGATTGGCGGCTGCTTATAAATCTCTGGCTCCTGCCTTTGGGAGAGGCCTGGTTATTAAAGTCAGAAAAATAACAAGGAATGATTGACTTCCTTTCTCCTTTTTAATTTTGACACTTTGAAGTGTGACACCTGAAGCATGAAGGCTTGGACTGCAAATTCCTAATCTGGTTAAAGAGTAGTAACAGCTTCCCTAAAGTGGATGCTATCACTAGTTATGGAAAAAAAAATTCCTTCTGCTGTCTGGTGTTGGTTTTTTCTTAATTTTCAGGATGTGGCCGTCGCTGACAAGGCCAACATTTATTGCCCATCCGTAGTTGCCCCTCGACAAGGTGGTGGTGAGCCGCCTTCTCGAACCGCTGTGCTGTTAGGTAGGGAGTTCCAGGATTTTGACCCAGAGACGTTGAAGGAACGGCGATATATGTCCAAGACTTGGAGGGGAACTTGGAGGTGGTGGTGTTCCCATGTGTCTGCTGCCCTTGTCCTTCTAGAGGTCGCGGGTTTGGGAGATGCTGCCGAAGAAACCTTGGCGAGTTACTGCACCACCTCCTCTAGATGGTACACACTGCAGCCACGGTCGCTGGTGGTGGTTAGGAGTAGATGTTTAAGCTAAGGTGTTGCGGAGATAGACATTCAGTAAGAGAGCCGATACCATATCGTGACATTTTACAGATGCTTTCCCCTTCAGGAAAACAGTTAACAAGTAACTTGTTAGAACCTTAGGATGTAGCTGCTACATACCTTTACATACACTGGACTTGCGTTAGATAGTCTCAGGAGACCAGCAAAAAAAAGGATAGGTTGATTTTAACCCTACCAGTACAGTGCATTGCTGGAAGAGGCCATTGCTGATCCCAGACACAGCGATGTGAGCTCACATTTTACTTCAAAATCATGAAACATCTTTGAATTTCAGCGGCTAGACAGGGCAGGTTATCTATTCAGAATGCAGTATATTCTCTCTGCTGTCTGGAAGAGCATCAGCAGGGCAGACTCCAGTTCCAAGTGAGGGCCCACAACTCAAGACTAAATCAGCGCTAAATGTTGCAATCACACTCAGAAAGAGCACAGGATGGCAAGTGTGAGACTTGGAAATGTGACAAAGGGGAAGATAAAACCTTCGCCCCAATTTCTGAATGCCCCCTGCAGATACAAACATACGAACAACGACGGACAGAAAAAGACCCCTCTGGTCCATCCATCCTGTGCATCACAAGATATACACTCCCGCCCCCCCCCTCCCCCACCCAAAACCATGTGATCTGTTGGGTGAGGCCAGAAACCAGATGTTTCCGTTTCCCGTGCAATCACACTGACACTTTCAGGAACAATTTCCCGAACGTGCCGACGGAAACAAATCACGTGGATTGCGCCCGCAATTCCTCAACACGCGCATTCAGAATATACGCCCGTGGGTTTCTAAAACAAACAAGAAATGGAAAGTGCTCCATTTCCTAGCACTGGCACCCATCACCACCCCCCCCTCACCCCGAGTAGAGATGGAGAAATTTAAATGACTTTGAAAACGGAGACAAAAAAAAGTATGCGGCCGAGAAGAAATGTCATGTACTTGTAATGAATTGCGTAATAAAGTTGTACTGTGTTACGCTCACAGGCTCCTCTCCTGATTCAATGAATTCATTCATTCACAACTGTGATACAGAATAAATAACTTACTCAGTGTTCAACGTTACTTTTCACCATCCAGCGACCTCAGATTAACACAGCTCTCCCATCACAGACTGGCACAAAGTATGAGTGCCTGCATTCATTAACATCTAATTCCAAGCAGGGCAGAGTTAACGCTCCAAATTACCTGGGTTGCCACCTCCCCAACTCTTAGGTTCATCTCAAGTCATCAGCACATGCTCAGCTCTCATTCCATCTTGCACAAAACTTGACATGACTTCAACATTTGCTATTTTGAAATGCCGTCTTAGCATGAGTCACTATTTGGCTCTGAAATTTGATTAAAGACACGACATTGACCCACCACCCCCTCTTTAAGTGATATAAACGGGCTGAATTGCCAATTATTATAATGGGACTGAGCTATTGACCCACTGCACATGCCCAGCTGACATGGTGGGAATATGCAAATTTACAAAAAGAATTGGAACATTCAGCATAACAGAGTTCCTGAATTCAATGGGCATTCTAACCCAGCTCACTTAAAGGGACAGTTTTCATGGAAAAGTTTTTATCACTCTTCCATTGGCTAAGTGCACGGTGTGATACTGCACCATATAGCCCATAGAAGCAGATAATGGGTGTTTTAGAATATGTCTTAACAGCCAACTGGTGGCTCGAGTTCAGCTAGGCCCAGTGGTAGCACACTCATCTCTGAGTCAAAAGGTCATGGGTTCAAGCCTCACTCCAGGGACATAAACATATAATCTAGGCTGACACTGAGGGAGTGCTGCACTGTCGGAGGTGCCGTCTGTCGGATGCGATGTTAAGTTGTCTGCCTATTTAGATGAACATCGAAGAATCCATGACACCATTTCAAGAAGAGCAGGGGAGGTCTCCTTGTATCCTGGCCAATGTTCATCCCTCAACCTATAATCACCAAAACAGATTAACTGGTAATTTACTTCATGTTTGTGGGACTTTGCTGTGTGCAAATTTGCATTACATAACAACTGTGACTACAATGCAAGATAATTCATTGGCTCTGAAGTGCTTTGCAACATCCCGAGGATGTGAAGGGTGCGATATAAAAGAAGCTTTTGTGGAGCATAAACACCGACATGGACCCGTTGGGCCATATGGCCTGTTTCTGTGCTGTACATTCTCTGTAAGCCATGAACCCACAACGTTCTACCTCAGAAGGTTGAGTCAAGGTGGTACGTGAATTTCAAAAGTCTTAAGTAAAAACTCATCTAAAAATGCCACCCCTCACAGACAAACAATAGATGCGCCCACCCACATTACTGGTTGAGGTGGAAAGTTTTATATTTTGGCCCCTTGTTCAGCTGACAAATCAGAAGCGAGCTTCAAAAGTTTGAGGTACCCTTCTGCATATTGCGACGGTTGGGGGGCTGCATGATGCAAATTGCTTTGCAGGCAGTGTGAAAGTGGAATTTTGTGTTGGGTGGCCTGTAAATCAGTTTTCTTTGTGACTTTCTTTAGTCATATTTAGAAATGTCTTCGACCTGCCAACAGCAGGTAATGAAACCGCTGCTAGATTATTTACAGTAACTCGCCCCATCGACCAAGTGCCTGCTGATATATTCAGTCTAATGGTCTGTGACCCAAACAAAAAAAGACTTGTGCAAGGAATGAAAAACAAACATAGAAGACAGATCCAATCTTCGTTTCGCAGAGTTTGGAAACTCATTTTATTCCGAAAGGCAAATGGGCTGTTGAGTGGTTTTGGCTGTTTATACAGTTATCTGGCCTGATGAGACAACCCCTTTAAACGGCATCAGTAACACCCGTTCAACATTCCATTCCCAGTGTTTTAACCTTACAGTCACATTTCTGCTTAATGGCCCCACTAACCATTACTGACGAACACTATAGTCTAAACAGGGTTAGATGTTTGGAGAAAATCACTAATTTCATTGGTCTGGAAAAAAAAGAACTTGCCTTTAGCCAGCGCCTTTCATGACCTCAGGACGTCCCAAAGCACTTTACGGCCAATGAATTCATTTTTGAACTGTAGTCACTTTTGTAATGTAGGAAACGCGGGAGCCAATTTGTACACAGCAAGATCCCACAAACAGCAATGCGATAATGACCAGATCATCCGTTTTTGTAATAATGTTGGTTGAGGGATAAATGTTGCCCAGAACACCGGGGAGAACTCCCCTGCTCTTCTCTGAAATAGGGCATCTTTTACGCCCGCCTGACAGGCTAGCCGGGGCCTCGATTTGACGTCTCACCCGAAAGACAAGACACAATGGGGTAAATTTTCATCTTAACTGCACGGGCGGTAACCTGGCGGAGCAGATTGTCCGCCCGTTACAGAATCTATCTGTTAATTTCAACGGAATGAAAATTGGGCAGGTTCTATAAAGGGCGTGGCGGTGACAAAAATTTACCCCATGCCTTGAAACAGCGATGAAATGCAATGTTACATCCTTTGTGCACGACCTCATTCCGACCAAAAAAAAAGCACACGATTCTTCTGGCTCTGCTTCCTTCCCCACAAAGGAGTGGGGGGGGGGAAATGTTTGCCAAACACTCTCTCATTAAGGCAGCTACCACCCTGAGGTCGTGCTTGTCCACTGGAAGGCGTCAGGCTGCAGCGTCGCTCTCTGCCTATTCCTGACTGGCTCACTTGGTCTCATTTGAGAAGAGCGGCAGTGCACAAGGCTACACGTAAAACTGAATCTGCCCGCAAAAACCTCAAGGGAATGTTTATTGCTCTGGCCAGGGATCTGACCGATAATCTACAAATGATTCCAATTCCAAGAGTTAGCTTGAATCAACCTCCAGGGCAATGGCTCATCTGCCGCAATCACTGGGTTACAGGGGTCAGCAGAGACTGGCGCGCCTTTGATATTTACAGGATATTACCGAGGTAATGATTTGAATTAACATACAGGTCACATTGTGCAGATATGTACACACATTCTTGTCAGGAATGCATGAGCAAGGTTTGGAGTTTGAACCTAGAATCTTGCAAGCCAAATAATAACTCTCAGTCCTTTGAGGTAGTATTTTTTTTTAAATAAGCAATTGTTCTTCAATACAACAACAAGTTCACGAATGTAGGCTTCTCTAATGTGTAACTGTCAGCCGTGGCTCGGTGGTACAACTCTTGCCTTTGAGTCAGAACGTTGTGGGTTCAAGTCCCACTCTGGAGACTTGAGCACATAATCTAAACTGAAACTCCAGTGCAGCACTGAGGGAGGGCTGCATTGTCAGAGGTACCGTCTTTCAGAGGGGACGTTAAACCGAGGCCCCGTCTGCCCTCTCAGATGGGCATAAAAGATCCCATAGCACTATTTTGAAGATGAGTAGGAGCGTTCTCCCCAGTGTCCTGGTCGATATTTATCCCTCAACCAACATCACTAAACAGATTATCTGGTCATTTATCACATTGCTGTTTGTGGGAGCTTGCTGTGCACAAATTAGCTGCTGCGTTTCTTACATTGCAACAGTGACCACACTTCAAAAGTACTTAATTGGCTGTAGACGTTTTTGGATGTCCTGAGGTCGTGAAAGGCGCTATAGAAATGTAAGTTCTTTCTTCTTTCCATAGTGTGGCTCTACAGGCCAAGAAGGTTTCAGGCTCAATCACTGGTTTGTCCTAAGTTAATATATTTCAGTTGAGGTGGCAGCGGGGACACTGCAAGTGGCCTCAGTTCCCCCTGAGCTCGGGAGGGGGAGAAGATTCAGCAGGGCAGCCTCTGCTGATTGCTGTCTGGTGACTCCTGTTGGAAAGTGTGAATGCACAGATGTCAACTGAGGACACCTTTAGGTTCAGCTGTAATGATCCCTACAATCCAGTAGCCGGTTGGCAATCGCTGTCTCGGCTCACACATGAAGAATGGCCACTTGGACAAGGCACACGAGGGCTATCCATGGGACCGTAACTCAGCATAACTCAGTACTTCCGCAAAAGAGGGAGGGGAAATCTACTGTTTAATGAGTGAACGTATTTTCACCCATCGCTCCTGTGCTCGCTGACCTACATTGGCTCCCGGTCCACCAAAGCCTCAATTTTAAAATTCTTATGCTGATGTTAAAATCCCTCCACGGCCTCACCCCTCCCTATCTCTAACTTCCTCCAAGTCTACAACCCTCAGAGAATTGTGCATTCCTCCAACTCTGGCCTCTTGTACATCCCCCATTTCCTTCATCCCACCATTGGTGGCCGTGTCTTTAGCCGTCTAGGCCCTAAGCTCTGAAATTTCCTGCGCAAACCTCTTTGCCTCTCTTTCCTCCTTTAAGACGCTGCTTAAAACCTACCTCTTTCAACAAGCGTTAGGTCACCTGTCCTAACATCTTTTTTGGCTCGGGGTCAAATTTTGTTTGATAACGCTCCTGTGAAGCACCTTGGGATGCTTTACTACGTGAAAAGGTGCTATATAAATGCAAGTTGTTGTTGTTTTTACTACCAGACCACCTTGTGATGTGTAATGAGTGATGGATAAAGGATACCTTGTCATGTCACATTATATGTTTGTTCACTGTACTGCCGAATCTTTATTACAGGAGACTGCTTCACACTAAATATCTGGTTCCCCACTGCATTTTATACACTTCCCCGGGGAGAATTTAAAGAGGAATCAAGGTAAAAAAAAACTCTCCAAGAGTTTGTTATAATCCCATTGTTGAACATTCATTTCTGATTTTTTTTTGCTTTATTTGATTTCATCAACTGTCAGTCTTTCCACGCTGAGCAAGCCCAGTCTATATCCTTAGGGGCAGAAACTGGGGAGAAGGAACGGAACAGCAAATAAAGGGGAGGAGTGAGGAAAGGAGGGAGCAGCAAATTGAGCTCAGGCAGTGAGTGAAGAAAAGGGGAACAACAAATGGAGGGGAGGCAGTTAGAGGGAGGATGGGTCAGATAATGGAGGGAAAGTGATGAGAAGGTTGAGATGAATCAGATCCGGAGAAGTGTGAGGTAATGCATTTGGGGAGGGCTAACAAGGAAAGGGAATACATAATAAATGGTAGGACACGGAGAAGTGCAGAGGATCAGAGGGACCTTGGAGTGCGTGTCCACAGATCCCTGAAGGTAGCAGGAGAGGTAGCTAAGGTGGTTAAGAAGGCGTGCGGGATACTTTCCTTTATTAGCCGAGGCATCGAATATAAGAGCAGGGAGGTTTTGCTTGAACTGTACAAAACATTAGTTAGGCCACAGCTAGAGTATTGGGTACAGTTCTGGTCACCACATTACAGGACGGATGTGATTGCACTAGAGAGGGTGCAGAGGAGATTTACGAGGATGTTGCCAGGACTGGAGAATTTTAGCTATGAGGAAAGATTGGATAGGCTTGGGTTGTTTTCTTTGGAACAAAGGAGCCTGAGGGGAGACTTAACTGAGGTGTATAAAATTATGAGGGGCCTAGATAGAGTGGATAGGAAGGACCTATTTCCCTTAGCAGAGAGGTCAATAACCAGGGGGCATAGATTTAACGTAATTGGTAGAAGAATTAGAGGGGAGTTGAGGAGAACTTTTTTCACCCAGAGGGTGGTGTGGGTCTGGAACTCACTGCCTGAAAGGGTGGTAGAGGCAGAAACCCTCGTCACATTTAAACAGTACTTGGATATGCACTTGAAGTGCCGTAACCTACAGGGCTACGGAACAAGAGCTGCAAAGTGGGATTAGGCTGGATAGCTCTTTTTTGGCCGGCACAGACACGATGGGCCGAATGGCCTCCTTCTGTGCCATAAATTTCTATGATTCTATGTTAATGGAGGGGGTAATGAGGGAAGAGATGAATCAAATAATGGAGGGGAGTTGGTAAGAGGGAGGAGATGGGCCAAATAACGAGGAGAGATGGTAAGAGGGAAGAGATGGGTCAGATATGGAGGGGAGGAGATAAAAGAGAGGATTTGGGTCACATCGGGAGGGAGGGATGGTAAAAGGGGAGAGTTAAATCACATAATGGAAAGAACGTGGTCAGGGATAGGGGAAACTGAAAATGGAGTGGAGGCACTTAGTGGGAGGAGGGGAGAGGGCAATGGAGAAGAGACACTGAGGAAGAAATGGCAGTAAGTAGAAAAGAGGCAGTTGGGGCGGGGGAGCTGCAAATGGGGATGAGGAGGTCAAAGAGAGAGTGTTAGTGTGAAGCGAAGATATTTCTCCACAGAAAGGAAATGGGGAAATTTTATCCAGCTACAGTATACCATTGGCAAGAGGTCCCTGCCTCAGGTAAGAAGTAGCAAGAGGCAGGACATTTAACTGGAAGGAAAATAATAATAAACGCCAAAATGAATAAAGTTCCTTTTTACTAGTAATTGCTGAGCTTGCAACACTATAGCTCCCACTATGCATTCCATATATTCCACATTGCTGGAATCTGTTATTGGAAAGCTCCTGTGATACAGTATCCATGAATAACAGCTTTAAAGTGGAACCTGTGTTCATGGAAAAACTGAAGGACTGGTCAAAACATTCCTTGAGGGAGGAAAAAGAAACAGAACACCCCGTATCATTTTCGGCATGTGCAAGTGACACAACATGTTTAGTGTAAAATATCTCAGAGCTTTGAGTATTTGAAAGCAAATTTCTGAAAAGGTTTGCTTAACACATTTTTGTGTCAGTTCGGTTCAGTTGGTAGAGCTCTAAGCTCCGAGTCAGAAGGTCCTGGGTACAAGCGCCATCCAAGCTCTGAAGTATATAATCTAGGCTGACACGTCGGAAGGGTGCTGCATTGTTGGGCGGTCCTATCTTTCAGATGAGGCATTAAACCAAGGCCCTATTCATGTGGCCATTAAGCAAGTAGTTCTCCCGCTGTCCTGGCCAATATTCCTCTCTCAAGCAATGCCACCAAAATACAGATCAACTGATCATTTAATTCCTCTACTGTTTATGGAATCTGCTTGTGCAATTTGGCTGCCACGTTTCCATCTGCAACAGAGATCGCACTCCAAGGTAATTCATTGCTCATGCAGACATGATAAAGTGCTATATAAATACGGGATCTTTCTTTATTTTCTGGACGGTTGTACTTTCTTAGCATGTATTTCTTGGGCATAAAAACAAGATAACTCTTAAATTAATCACTAAGGATTGCTTCAGCCCAGACTATGTCTGCCATTGCTGTTGGAGTGATATATCCAGCTATTTTTTTAATACTCGAGGGGGAATTACAAAGATCTCGCTCTGCTAAGGTTAATCTGTCTCACCCAGGCATGAAACAAAACACCATGTTTCAAGCTCAGTGTAAATTAACCAACAATTCCACAGGCCTTTGAAGGAACGTTTGTCTTTTTGATAGATGATCTTTCTTTATCCTAAGACGGGGGGGAAAGAAATCTTGAGCATGTTTTAGCAATGTGCTGTGAGCCAAGTTTAGGATTCCCCACGGACTTCTGCTTTCTAAGAAAATACAGCAATCGATTTGTTAAGGGAAATATTTGGACACCTGTGCCACGATATTGAGTTGTGCAAGCGCATGATGCCATTGCAAATTCTGCGATGCCAGAGGAAGGGCAACAAGCAAACACTTAGCAATGACAGAGAGCTGGGATAAAGATGTTATCTGATTGGCAGGATGCGACAAGTGGTGCCCCCCAGGGATCTGTACTGGGGCCACAACTTTTCACCATATATATCAATGACTTGGATGAAGGATTAGAGAGTTGTATATCCAAGTTTGCAGATGACACTCAAGTTAGAAGGCACAGTAAGTTGTGTAGATGGGAGCAGGAAGTTGCAGGGACATAGATTAAATGAGTGGGCAAAACTGTGGCAGATGGATGGAGTTCAATTTGGGGAAGGGTGCGGTCATCTACTTTGGGTC
The DNA here is from genome assembly GCA_030390025.1 of Squalus acanthias. Taxonomy (NCBI): domain Eukaryota; kingdom Metazoa; phylum Chordata; class Chondrichthyes; order Squaliformes; family Squalidae; genus Squalus; species Squalus acanthias. The sequence continues at coordinate 11,602,770 of CM059444.1, read as the reverse complement.
CAAAGACAAATTGGAATATTTTCTTAATGGTGAAAGACTAGGAACTGTGGAGGGATTCGGGTGTTCATGTACCACAACTCACTAAAAGTTAGTGCCCAGGTATAAAATGTAATCAAAAAGGCTAATAGAATCTCAAGGTGGTTGGAATACGAAAGTGAGGAAGTGATGCTTCAGTTGTACAAAGCCTTGGTTAGATTCCATCTGGGATGCTGTGTTCAGTTTTGGGCACAGAACCACAGAAAAGATACATCAGCCTTAGAGGAGCTCCAGCGGAGATTCAGTGGAATTATACCAGCGATTAGAGGGTTAAATTATGAGGATCGGTTGCATAAACGGGTTTATATTCCCTTGAGTTTAGAAGGTGGAGGGGTGATCTAATCGAGGTGTTTAAATTATAAAAGGGATTCAGTAGGGTAGATACAGAGAGACTATTTCCTCGAGTGGGGCAATCCAGTAGGGTGCAGGATCCTAAAATTAAAGCTAGAGCATTTAGAAGTGAAATCAAGAAGCACATTTTCATACAAAGAGTAGTGGAAATATGGAACTCTATCTCCAAAAAGGCTGTGGACACTGGGTCAATTGAAATTTTCAAGACTGATATCAACAGTTTTTTGTTGGGTAAGGGTATCAAGGAATATGGAACAAAAGCGGGTGAATGGAGTTGAGATGCAGATCAGCCATGATCTAACTGAATGGCGGAACAGGCTCGATGGGCTGAATAGCCTACTCCTGTTCCTATGACGTGCATGTTGTGCCAAGTTGTGATTTTTATTGTTGTGCTCATCTGAATGAGGACTGTTATGAAATGGTACTTTTTCCATTTTGAGATCCAATGTTAGCATCAAGCACTCCCAGAGTCCCAGGGCAGGTACAATGGGTTGATATAGAGTAAAGCTCCCTTTAGATCATTACGGATCTTCATTCATCCATCCAGAATGATCCTAAAATTCCCCGCATTGTCGCATCCAATAGTTTTAAAAAAAATAATTCCTAGGTTTTTGCCTCCACTACCATCTGGAAGTTTATTCCACATGTTGACCATGTACTACTTTGAGCCTGTGGCCCTTATTATATTTTCATAATTTATGGTAATGTTCTACAGTTACTTTTTCCATTCCCTTGACTATCTTTCTATGACTCCATAAAATTGCCTTTCAGATACTTCCTTTCCAGGCTGAAGAGTCCAAGTTTCTCCAGTCTTTAGACCCCTGACACTGAGGGATCACGTTCGTGGCTCTTCTCTGAACGGCCTCCAGCAGTTCAATGTGTCTCTTGTTTCTTTTCAACCAGAACTGAATGCAATATTCAAGGTGCAATCTGACCACAGCACTGTACAGTTTGAACAATACCTCCGCTGACTTGCACTCTACCGCTTTGGCCATGTCGTTCAACACCGTATGGTTTTGCTGATTGCTACTCTGTATTGGTTGGATAAGTTTAGCATTGAGTTTATGAAGGCTCCTAGGTCTCTTTCAGTTTCACCCTTAGCTATTTCAATGCCATTCATGCAGTATGTGTGCCGCCTATTTTTCCTTCCTATGTGTAGCACATTACTCTTGTCTGCTTTAAATTCCATCTGTAATTGTTCTGCACAGTGACATATCTTGTCCAACTCAATCATTCTGTAATTTCTGAACTGCCTTTTCCGATTCCATTGCCCCTCCAAATGTAACTTAGCCCCAACTTCAGGGCAGCAGCCCCCGCTGCACTTGAATTACATGTGCAGTTTCTACACCAACCAATCCCTTGTGGCCTCTCTAAATTAGATTGCCAATTTAGGTGTAGTGTACACCTTGTGCCCCTATTACTAGATACCGGGGTTTGGACTCTCCAAACTCATTCAAATTGGGACCCTTAAAGCCATCATAGAGAAATTTCTTTCATCCCACGAGTCGGGCTGAATTTGGCCCCGATCCCTGAGCTGAAAGGGATGTATCTTAACCTACTGCACCAAATGATAAAAAGGGTCTTCCTGCGGCATTGGAGGTGAATGCCCTAGAAGAGGCCGGAACAGTATGTTCTAGAATTAACTGCTCAAAGTCCACCATGTTGGCAGACACAAAGGCACTCGACTGAACCAGTGTGATTTAAGCTAAGCCAGCGACCTTACACAGCAAATATCTTCACAGGAGAGGCTGAGGAGATAACTGCAATGAACTTGCGAGTTAATTGTGGTCACCTCACATTGAGAGATATTTATGACGTTGCACGGCCAGCTGTGGCATAGTCTGTTTGCAATGTGTGCGGTAAGTCTAAAAGTTGCCAACTGTAGCTCACACTGTCCGTCACTCTTTCTGTCTCTCTCTCGCACACTCAGTCTCTTTCTCATTCATGGTGCACTGCCCTCCCACGCCAATTGAGAAATGAACAGACTCTTCATTTCCCAGTTGGATGATTCTTGATTATCAGTCAAAACAGCCTTTTCCCCCCCCCCCCCATCTCCAAAAAAAAACCTAATAAATGGAAGTATTCAAAGAAAATGAAAAAAACACATTTTTTTGAAAATTCCCTATGATTTTTCTCCTGGTATGTTTGCAGCAGTGTCCTGGAGATTAACCTTCAATTCCTGGAGACTCCTGGCCAATCCTGGAGGGTCGGCACCCGACACTACTGCCACACACACACACACACATTTTCAGATCATTTTAGCTTTGAAAATAGCTAAAGAGGGAACAGTGAAGCGATCTCACGAGCAGCTCAAACTCAGCAGAAGGAGCTCGTTCCGAAACCAGGGAAAGAAGAAAGACTTGCATTTATTTATATAGCGCCTTTCACAACCTCAGGATGTTCCAAACCGCTTTACAGCCAATGAAGTACTTTTGAAGTGTAGTCACTGTTGTAATGTAGGAAATTGGGCAGCCAATTTGCACACAGCAAGGTCCCACAAACAGCAATGACCAGATAATCTGTTTTAGTGATGTTGATTGAGGGATAAACATTGGCCAGGACACCAGGAGAACTCCTCTGCTCTTCTTCGAAATAGTGCCATGGGATCTTTTACATCTACCTGAGACCACAGACTGGGCCTCAGTTTAATGTCTCATCCAGAAGATGGCGCCTCAGACAGTGCAGCACTCCCTCAGCACTGCACTGGAGTGTCAGCCTAGATTTTGTGCTCAAGTCTCTGGAGTGGGATGTGAACCCACAATCTTCTGACTCGGAAGCGAGAGTGCTACCACTGAGCCATGGCTGACACTTTGCAGGCAATTAACATCAGGAACTCAAAACCGATTTAAAAAAAAGTTAATCCAAAGCCTCTGACGTTCACCCTAATTTCTGGTCCAGGGGTGAGCAGGAGTTCACCCAGTTTAAATCTCTGGCATTACCCTTCATTATCATATTGGGCAGTTTGAGCTCAGCCTCCTTAAGAATCCAAAGCTCCTCCCAGTTCCTGCCCCTATCTGCCAAAGGCTGGGAAGGATTAGCTATCTCAGTTCCGGAGGGGGTCAGGGAGGGGAACAGGTTTTGAAATATGCTCCACTTTCATACAATTCTTGATTACTTTCTAAGTTGCAATATTATAATGTTTGAGTTTAATTCTTGCTGCATTGGAGTCATTAAACAAGCACACACTGGGATCTCCCTTAGCCTTCAATGGGTAAACGCACCAACTGTTACTGTGTCATGTAGAACAGGGAGATCCCAGATTCCATCCCTAGTTCATGCAGAGTTAGCTGACCTCAACCAGGATGACAGTGAAGGTACTACAATTAGCTAGCATCCTTATTCGGTGGGGGGGGCGGGGAATGGTGAGGGTAGTCAGAGGGTCAGGGAGGCCTGTACTTTCATACCTGGGGGAGAGGGCACACATTCTCGCACCTAGTTGTTATCCAGTGATCCCCTGCTGGAAGTGCAACTGTGCAGGGATCAAGTGAGGAGAGGAGAGGGCTCAACTGTGATGCCTTCCAAAGTCAAATAGCCAAGTGGAAGTTTACTGTATAGCCTCGCAAATTAAAATGGCAACTTGGATTGTTAATAGAGGACTGACTGCTGGTACCGGTGGAACCGCGTCCCAGCAAGAATCAGTGCCTTCAGAAGAGGAGGGAAATGGAAGAAAATGGGGGGGGGGGGGGAAGAGAAAAAATTTACCTGATGAACTTCAAGGAGGGTGTCTCATTGTGAGGTCTAACAGCAGTTCTAAACCACTCCACTTTCAGTTTAGGCATTTATGAACCCCTGCCATCAGGTAGCCATTCCCATAGAAACATAGAAGATAGGAGCAGGAGTAGGCCATTCGGCCCCTCGAGCCTGCTCCGCCAGTGCGATCATGGCTGATCATCCAAATTCAGTACCCTGTCCCTGCTTTCTCCCCATATCCCTTGATCCCCTTAGCCTTAAGAAATATATCTAACTCCTTCTTGAATATATTTAACAAATTGGACTCAACTGTCTTCTGTGGTAGAGAATTCCACAGGTTCACCACTCTCTGGGTGAAGAAATTCCTCCTCATCTCAGTCCTAAATGGCTTACCCCTTATCCTTAGACTGTGACCCCTGGTTCTGGACTCCCCCACCATCGGGAACATCCTTCCTGCATCTAGTCTGTCTAGTCCTGTTAGAATTTTATAAGTTTCAATGAGATCCCCTCTCATTCTTCTAAACTCTAGCGAATACAAGCCCAATCGACCCAATCTCTCTTCATATGTCATTCCTGCCATCCCAGGTATCAGTCTGGTGAATCTTCGCTGCACTCTCTCCATGGCAAGAACATCCTTCCTCAGATAAGGCGACCAAAACTGCACACAGTACTCAAGGTGTGGTCTCACCAAGGCCTTGTACAACTGCAGCAAGACATCCTTGCTCCTGTACTCGAATCCTCTCGCTATGAAGGCCAACATACCATTTGCCTTCTTAACCGCCTGCTGCACCTGCATGCTTACCTTCGGCGACTGGTGCACAAGGACACCCAGGTCTCGTTGCACTTCCCCTTTTCCCAATCTATTGCCGTTCAGATTCATTCCCAGGGGCATGCAATATAGGAACTCCTCTGCCTTCAACGGGAGAAATATGGGACAGTAAGAAATTGTACTGATCATGCTCCAGTCTGCAAATGGCCTTTTTAAATATTTTAAACTAAATGTCAAAATCCCGGAACTCCCTACATAGCAGGATTGCGGGAGAACCTTCATGGTTCAAGAAGGAGGTCCACCACCACCTCGAGAGCTAGTAGGGATGGGCAATAAATGCCAGCCTTGACAGCGATGCCCACATCGCCAGAATGAGTAAAAAAATCTGTGGATATTATTACTTTTTTTTTTCAATTCATTGGTAAATCAGTCACTTAGACGCCAACTCCCTTAGCAGACAGTAATGCACTAGAATATATCAATAATGTAATTTATAAAGACATTATCGTGATGGATAGAAAAATGAGATGGGCAATGGGCTTGGTGAGCAGGCATCTCAGATCAGAACGTGAAACATTAGATTCTTATTTACCAGGGAGCTGTGAGGAAAGCCTGTGCCAGATCACCTGAAAAGTAGAGCATGCATCACCATCAGACTACCAAGAGCGACAGATGATCTCCGATTACCTGAACCTCCAGCAATGCAGGTACATAGCGATCATGGGACCCCTCTGCTTCCCCACATCATTAGATTGCCAAGGACAGTGGACCACAAAACCACCAATTCACCCCCCTCAAAAATAAACATTGTGTAATCTCAGATGTCCCCTGGTAGCCACCTCAAAAACAGCATAAACAGAGGTGATTTTACGAGGTATCCAGCCTCTTGCCGAACCGGGAGCTCCACTCAAGAGGAGCCTCAGTGCTCCCAGAGAGGAGCCATGCTCAAGAGGAGCCTCTTGCCCAGAGGGGAACTCCGCCCAGAGTGGAGCCTCTTGCCCAGAGGGAGCCTCTTGCCCAGAGGGGAGCCTCTTGCCCAGAGGGGAGCTCCGCCCAGAGTGGAGCCTCTTGCCCAGAGGGGAGCCTCTTGCCCAGAGGGGAGCCTCTTGCCCAGAGGGGAGCTCCGCCCAGAGTGGAGCCTCTTGCCCAGAGTGGAGCCTCTTGCCCAGAGTGGAGCCTCTTGCCCAGAGGGAGCCTCTTGCCCAGAGTGGAGCCTCTTGCCCAGAGTGGAGCCTCTTGCCCAGAGGGGAGCATCTTGCCCAGAGGGAGCCTCTTGCCCAGAGGGAGCCTCTTGCCCAGAGTGGAGCCTCTTGCCCAGAGTGGAGCCTCTTGCCCAGAGTGGAGCCTCTTGCCCAGAGTGGAGCCTCTTGCCCAGAGTGGAGCCTCTTGCCCAGAGTGGAGCCTCTTGCCCACAGGGAGCCTCTTGCCCAGAGTGGAGCCTCTTGCCCAGAGGGGAGCTCCGCCCAGAGTGGAGCCTCTTGCCCAGAGGGGAGCTCCGCCCAGAGTGGAGCCTCTTGCCCAGAGGGAGCCTCTTGCCCAGAGTGGAGCCTCTTGCCCAGAGGGGAGCCTCTTGCCCAGAGGGAGCCTCTTGCCCAGAGTGGAGCCTCTTGCACTGAGTGGAGCCTCTTGCCCAGAGGGGAGCCTCTTGCCCAGAGGGAGCCTCTTGCCCAGAGTGGAGCCTCTTGCCCAGAGTGGAGCCTCTTGCCCAGAGGGGAGCTCCACCCAGAGGGGAGCCTCTTGCCCAGAGGGGAGCCTCTTGCCCAGAGGGGAGCTCCACCCAGAGGGGAGCCTCTTGCCCAGAGGGGAGCCTCTTGCCCAGAGAGGAGCCTCTTGCCCAGAGGGGAGCCTCTTGCCCAGAGGGGAGCTCCACCCAGAGGGGAGCCTCTTGCCCAGAGGGGAGCCTCTTGCCCAGAGAGGAGCCTCTTGCCCAGAGGGGAGCCTCTTGCCCAGAGGGAGCTCCGCCCAGAGTGGAGCCTCTTGCCCAGAGGGGAGCTCCGCCCAGAGTGGAGCCTCTTGCCCAGAGGGAGCCTCTTGCCCAGAGTGGAGCCTCTTGCCCAGAGTGGAGCCTCTTGCCCAGAGTGGAGCCTCTTGCCCAGAGGGGAGCCTCTTGCCCAGAGGGAGCCTCTTGCCCAGAGTGGAGCCTCTTGCCCAGAGTGGAGCCTCTTGCCCAGAGGGGAGCTCTACCCAGAGGGGAGCCTCTTGCCCAGAGGGGAGCTCCACCCAGAGGGGAGCCTCTTGCCCAGAGGGGAGCCTCTTGCCCAGAGGGGAGCCTCTTGCCCAGAGAGGAGCCTCTCGCCCAGAGGGGAGCCTCTTGCCCAGAGGGGAGCTCCACCCAGAGGGGAGCCTCTTGCCCAGAGGGGCGCTCCACCCAGAGGGGAGCCTCTTGCCCAGAGGGGAGCCTCTTGCCCAGAGGGGAGCCTCTTGCCCAGAGAGGAGCCTCTTGCCCAGAGAGGAGCCTCTTGCCCAGAGGGGAGCCTCTTGCCCAGAGGGGAGCCTCTTGCCCAGAGGGGAGCTCCGCCCAGAGTGGAGCCTCTTGCCCAGAGGGGAGCCTCTTGCCCAGAGGGGAGCTCCGCCCAGAGAGGAGCCTCTTGCCCAGAGAGGAGCCTCTTGCCCAGACTGGAGCCTCTTGCCCGAGGGGAGCCTCTTGCCCAGAGGGGAGCTCCACCCAGAGGGGAGCCTCTTGCCCAGAGGGGAGCCTCTTGCCCAGAGGGGAGCTCTGCCCAGAGGGGAGCCTCTTGCCCAGAGGGGAGCCTCTTGCTCAGAGGGGAGCTCCGCCCAGAGGGGAGCCTCTTGCCCAGAGGGGAGCCATGCTCAAGAGCCGCTGGAGAATTGGCACTACATTGTTGAGTCCTATCTTTGACTTACAACCCCTTTGAGTGCAGCTCCTCGCTGGATGCTTGATGTCGGCAAATTTGCCCTTTAGCATTGTCACAGGGCATTTTACTCAAACATAAAGGTCAGCACCTGAACTTTTTGTACTATGTCCACTTGCACCATAAAAAACACCAGCAGCACAATTGTAGGTTTCTAAATAAGTTTGTGTATTTTGGGCTAGAGTGCACTAGGGTACAGCACTAGTAGTTACAGGTCTGTCAGTGGCATTAGGAATAATTGGCAGTGATGAATGTAGAGTATCACACAAGAAACATATTGGTGCAAGATTAGAGTGCATGGGCTTATGCACAATGTTTCCCAAAGGAGAGTTCTCCTGGTATCCTGGCCAACATTTATCCTTCAACCAACACCTAAAACAGATCATCTGGTCATTAGCTCATTGCTGTTTGTGGGAGCTTGCTGTGCGCAGATTGGCTGCCGCGCTTCCTCTATTACAACAGTGACTACACTTTAAAAGTGCTTCATTGGCTGTAAAGTGCTTTGGGACGTCCTGGGGTCATGAAAGGCGCTACAGTAAATGCAAGTCCTTTCTTTCTTGTGACAACATTGACATTGTCATAGAATTGTTGGGTGGGTAATGGTTAATGAGAGTTAGAGTTTCTGTTATACAGTTGGTTAACTTTTACACAAACCAATAATCAGGTAACACATCCAACATAATTACTTATTCCATTAATGGGTCTCAGCCAGCGAACACTGGGACTGTTTCAAATGGCATTTTTCATTTATAATGCATTTTGATTTTACAAAACCCATGTTGAAACAATGGTACATGTATATTTCCAAAACCTTTGGAACCCCTGACATGTTAATATCCAATTAATGCTGGACAGGGAGGAAAGTATGTAATAGAAATTACACGTTTTATCCAAGAGAGACTACATTTACAAGATTAAGCAGGGCAAACTATACATTAGGGGAAGAACTGAGACATGATACAAAAACAGAGAGAGAAAGAAAGAGAGAGAGAGAGAGAGAGAAACAGACAGACATAGACACAGAAAGTAAGAGACAGGGATAGAAATAGACAGAGACAGAGGGATACTGAGAGCAAGAGACAGAAACTGAGAAACACTCAATGAGCGAAAATTGTGAAAGAAACAGGGAAAGAGAGAAACAGACTGAAACATAAAAAAGAAAAAGAGAGAGAGAACCAGAGAGAAGAAACACATGAAATGAAGAGAAAAGGGACAGTCACAGGATAGAAAGAGCAAAATACAGAGACAAAAACACTGGAGGGAGGTGCAGCCAGTGATTGAAACAGAAAGACACAGCCAGCCAGAAACAGAGGCCAAGAGAGAAAGAGACACGGTGGCAGATGGGGAGAAACAGAGTGAGAAAGAGGGACAGAGAGAGAGAGAGAGATAGAAAGAGCACAGCCGATGAGCAAAATAATATCATTTGAAGCCTACCTGAGAAGGTGAGCCGGAGCCGGGCCTGCGAAGGCTTCCATGCGCTGGTCAGTCTGCTCCCAAGGACAGACAGCAACAGGACCTGAAGGAGGAATGTGCTGAGCCTCCAGAGACCCAAGGTGCACCCACATCCACCGGGACTGGGAGATAAACGGGAAGACCTATTAATCCACAACATTGTATGGCGCGCACTTTCTTTTTCGTCTTCCCAAAGGCTATTTCAACAAGTCACAAAAGCAATCCTTAAAACCTTGAGACGGTCCCAGTGCAAATCTCAGAGTGATGGGTTGACAGGAGGAGAAAGGCAGAAAACAGCTGCAAGAAGGGGGAAAAAACGACTCTTCGGTCCCAGCCTGACCTGACCCTTCAACCCAAGAGGTCAACAACAGAAGTTTCAACTCTTGTTCCTCTCAATTAACCTCCTCGGATATGAGGGTCACGGGCGCGCAGTTGGAGGCTGTCACCAGTTTTTGCAACACTCTCGACCTTTTACCGGGCACACACTAAACACACAGCAGCCTCTTCGCCGTGCCTGCTCTGTGTCTCCCTCCTTTGCTGTGTAACGTGGAGTTTTAGACAGGAGCTGTTGCCCTCCTCTGACTCTTGGCTGCCGCCTTGCCAGGTGCTCAACAATAGTGCCCTGCTCCTCCAGTGCATGTGCCCGTCTGTCTGTCTGTCCTCTTGAACTTGGGCTGGGGAGGGAGGGAGGGAGAGCCACGAACACGCCCCCTCCTCTCTGTCAGTCGTCAATGGGATCCCAAGACTCTCACTGGTGAAAGTTAAATGCAAGTCATATATTTGGAACTCTGCCTTAATACTTCAGACGCAGAATCCTCCCAGATTATCACACACACATTACGATTATTTCCTCCTTCCACTTCCCTTTGTGTTCCCCTTGTGCAGAACTCCACAAGAAGGTCAGCGTAAGCCAGTTAAGATAAATGTCCTGCCATCACCAATGGAAGAATGAAGTCTCCTTGCTCGCTTTTTTCTTTTAAGTTCACAGTCGGATAATTCCGGTCTGCTTGCTGTGATCTGCAAGTGTGAGTGTGTGTGTGTGTGGAGGATGATGTCCTGCTGTGTCTCTGCTCCTCTCATTGAGAGCTGCACTGCCTGCACTTGACTCTGAACACTGTTTAAACTGCTCTGCCGAGGCAGTGTGGGTCGGTCAGGGAGGCTCCGGAGGCACGGATACCAGAGTAATTAATTGCTTCCTTACACGGAAGTACTTGACAGCGTTCATTCGTTTTAATGGCAGTGTTACAAGAACGTTCACCATCAGACCGACTGAAACTCAAGAAGGACATTGTTTGGAAGGGGCGCAGCACAGATTCAGCAGAATGATACGGGGGCTTGAAGGGGTAAATTATATGGACAGCTTGTATTCCCTTGAGTTTAGGGCGATCTAATAGAGGTGCTTCAATAATAAAGGGATTCTATAGGGTACAGAGAAACTAATTCCTCTGGTGGGGTCATTCAGAACAAGGGGGCATAAACTTAAAAATCAGAGCTAGGCTGTTTAGAAGTGAAATCAAGAAGCATTTTTCACACAAAGGGTAGTGGAAATCAGAACTCTCTCCCCCAAAAGGCTGTGGATGCTGGGTCAATTGAAGCTTTCAAGACTGAGATGATAGATTTTTATTAGGTAGGGGTATCAAGGGATGTAGAGCAAAGGCTGGTAAATGAGGTTGGGGTGCAGATCAGCCGTGATCTAACTGAATGGAGGAACATGCTCGATGGGCTGAATGCCTTACACCTGTTCCTAATGTTCCAGACATATAGTGCAATCCTTAAAGCCCTTTTTCCAAGTTCAAATCAGATTCAGCAGTGTATGATTTTTGGACACCAAGGGAATCAAGGGATATGGGGATCGGGCGGGAAAGTGGAGTTGAGGTCGAAGATCAGCCATGATCTTATTGACTGGCGGAGCAGGCTCGAGGAGCCAAATGGACTATTCCTGCTCCTAATTCTTATGCTCTTAACATACTATGGAAAGTCCCACAATGGTGCAGTGGTGGAGGCTGCTCTTCTAAAATTGGGGTACAGGCACACTGAAGGGAGCACTGGGCTGTATGCAAGGCCATGCTACACATATTGGGGTAGATCTTGACTTTGTGCGATAGTGTAAAACGGCTGATAGCCAGTCGGCAGCCTGTTTTACATCGCGCCACATTTTTACTTCACTTGACTTCAACAGAAATAAAAATGGCACTAGATGTAAAACGGGCTGCCGATTGGCTATCACCCGTTTTACACTATCGCACAAAGTCAAGATCAACTCCATTGTCAGTAAATCAAGCTTTGCGGCAATCCAGCCTTTTCAGCAGCCAGCATTGCCAGGTGAGGTGCGGTGTGGGCTGGAGATTGATCGGCATGTCCTGAGGCTGAATTGTGGGGAGTGCGCTGGGTGGTGGGTGAGCAGGTACCGTATTTTCATTTGTGTGGGTGTTATTTTCCCTGCTGTCAAATCTGGCTGGTGGGCACCAACAGTACTGCGCAGATGGTAACTAGTTACAAATTACAGTGTATGCAAAGGGCTTCTGCCCCACCCCCCAACCACACCCCTGGCTGCAATTTCAATACGCCTCCTGTCGGGTCAAATGTGCGGCCGTGGCTCAGTGATAGCAGTCAGAAGGTTGTGGGTTCAAATCCTACTCCAGGGAAAACACAATCCAGGCTGAAAATGCAGTGCAATACTGGGGGAGTGCTGGTCTGTCAGAGGTGCTGTCTTTAGCATGAGATGTTCAACTGAGCGGACGCGAACCGTCACAGCCAAGTAGGGTGGCGAATTCTGGGTGTTAAGGCGGACCGGGTAGATTTTGCGAATACGGGCGGCCAAGGACAGGTCTACCAAGCGTGGACGTCACCCAAAGAGGTACTAGTGAAACTGAGTTATGTCGTGAGTTTAACAGTTAATCACCCGATCATCATTTGATGTAACTAGCTTTATTATAATAGACACGCGTAACTATAATACATTCAATACATCAATGAATAACAGGCAAAATAACCCGTAACAACAACAACAACAATTTACAAGCACACCCCCGTGTGGAATCCGACCTGGATCCATACCCACATTTGGGGCTCTGGTGGTTAAATCTTGGACAGTCAATGGATGGTGCAGACTCTTCGACCGTTACAAGAGTTGCTTCTCCTGTGTCCTTTATGACATCGTCAACTTTTGGCAAATCTTCTCTAGGCTCCTGGTCCCTTGGAATAGCGGCATCTTCCTATCCAGGTAGCCCGAGTTGAGAAACCTCGGTTGGTAGCGTTCAATTCGTCTATGCTCTCTCGCCTGGTCTTGGGTCTTGATTGGCAGAGTCTTTTTCTTGTCAGATCTGTAGGAAGAATCTGACAAAGGCTTTTGACTGGGGCCTTCCCAGTTTGAACCCCGGGTGGGAATCAAAAGTTTGCTCATTTTTTTTTTGGACCCCTCCTACAGGAGTGAATGATCGCCGCCGAAAGTCTGCTCTCTTGGGCGGACCTACAAGGTCCCAGGGCACTATTCAAAGAAGAGCAGGGGAGTTCTTTCCAATGTACTGGCCACCATATTTTGCATCCAACCAACAGCACTGAAACAGATTATCTGATCATTATCTCATTGCTGTTTGTGGGAGCTTGCTGTGCACTAATCAGTTTACGTGTTTCCCACATTACAAGGGTGGCTAAAGTAAATGTTGGTCCCTTAGAGGATGAGACCGGGAAATTAATGGTGGGAAATATGGAGATGGCAAAAACACTGAATGAATATTTTGTATCAGTCTTTACAGTAGAGGACACTAAGAATATCCCAACACTGGACAAACAGGGGGCTATAGGGGGAGAGGAGCTAAACACGATCAAAATCACTAAGGAAGTGGTACTCGGTAAAATAATGGGACTCAAGGCGGATAAATCACCTGGACCTGATGGCTTACATCCTAGAGTCTTGAAGGAAGTGGCGGTAGGGATTGTAGATGCATTGGTAATAATTTTTCAAAACTCCCTGGATTCCGCTAAGGTCCCGGCAGACTGGAAAACTGCTAATGTAACACCCTTATTTAAAAAGGGCAGTAGACAGAAGGCTGGTAACTATAGACCGGTTAGCCTAACATCTGTGGTAGGTAAAATTTTGGAGTCCATTATTAAGGAAACAGTAACAGGACATTTGGATAATCATAATTTAATAGGACAAAGTCAGCATGGTTTTACGAAGGGGAAGTCATGTTTGACAAATTTGCTGGAGTTCTTTGAGGAAGTAACATATAGAGTGGATAAAGGGGAACCAGTGGACGTAGTGTATTTAGACTTCCAAAAGACATTTGACAAGGTGCCACACAAAAGATTATTGCTTAAGGTAAAAAATCACGGGATTGGGGGTAATATTCTGGCATGGATAGAGGATTGGCTATCTAACAGAAAGCAAAGAGTTGGGATAAATGGTTCATTCTCAGACTGGCAATCAGTAACTAGTGGTGTTCCACAGGGGTCAGTGCTGGGTCCCCAACTCTTCACAATCTATATTAACGATTTGGAGGAAGGGACCAAGTGTAACATATCAAAATTTGCAGATGATACAAAGATGGGAGGGAAAGTAGTGAGTGAGGAGGACATAAAAAACCTGCAAGGGGACATAGACAGGCTAAGTAAGTGGGCAGAGATTTGGCAGATGGAATACAACACTGGAAAGTGTGAGGTGATGCACTTTGGCAGGAAAAATCCTAGAGCAATTTATTATCTTAATGGCAAGAAACTGGAGAGTACTGAAGTGCAAAGGGATCTGGGGGTCCTGGTGCACGAAACTCAAAAGGTTAGTATGCAGGTGCAGCAAGTGATTAAGAAGGCAAATGGAATGTTGGCTTTCATTGCTAGGGGGATAGAATATAAAAATAGGGAGGTATTGCTTCAGTTGTACAAGGTATTGGTGAGACCGCACCTGGAATACTGCATACAGTTTTGGTGTCCTTACTTAAGGAAAGACATCCTTGCTCTCGAGGCAGTGCAAAAAAGGTTCACTCGGTTAATCCCGGGGATGAGGGGGTGGTCATATGAGGAGAGGTTGGGTAGATTGGGACTCTACTCATTGGAGTTCAGAAGAATGAGAGGCGATCTTATTGAAACATATAAGATTGTGAAGGGGTTGGATCGGGTGGATGCGGGGAGGATGTTCCCGATGACGGGTGAGACGAGAACTAGGGGACATAGTCTTAGAATAAGGGGCTGCTCTTTCAAAACTGAGATGAGGAGGAACTACTTCACTCAGAGGGTGGTAGGTCCATGGAATATGCTGCCACAAAAAGCTGTAGAAGCTACAACATTAATTAAATTTAAAACAGAAATAGACAGTTTCCTAGAAGTAAAGGGCATTAAGGGTTACGGGGAGCGGGCAGGAATTTGGACATGAGTCTAGGTTCGGATCGGTCATGGCCCTGTGGGTAGTGGAGCGGGCCCAGGGACTGTGTAGCCTGATTCTGCTCCTATTTCGTGTGTGCAATTCTGTTAGATGCAGGAGATGGTTCTGTGATAGATAGTAGATTGGCGGTTAGGATCAGATCAGCCATGATCTTATTGAATGGCGGAGCAGGCTCGAGGGGCCGATTGGCCTACTCCTGCTCCTATTTCTTATGTTCTTATGTTCTTATGTTACAATACTTCAAAAGTACTAAATTGATTGTAAAGTGCTTTGAGACCTCCTGAGGCCATGAAAGGCATAACGGCGTTCTTTCTTTCCTTCTGTTTTCATCTATAACATCGTATTTTTCCACTCAAGTCCTTAATCTACACCAGCAGTGGAGACGGTCGAATTCCGGCAGAGTGTTTGTGCACTAAGATATTTAATTACTGGTAGACGTCCTCAGAACATTTTCTCGACAAACATCCACAATCTCAGTTTACCATTGAGGACTATTCAGATGCTGCCGATCGGAGGGCCAGTGACCAATACAGAAGCTATTTTTAGACTGAGCTGGACACCTTGCCAAACTGAAGCGATGTCCCATCCGGTGGTGTGTTTGGGAATCTCACCAAGGGGACTCGCGAGGTCCAAGGACATGTTTCACTTGCAAAAATGGGAGAGGGGGGGGGGGGGGGGGGACACACGTGTTGAAGGTTAATTATTCCCTGTGGTGCGGAAAAGCCAGTAAATCTTTATGAATCAAAAGCTGCAGACATCTTCCCCTGCTGCACTCGGACTGTTCCCTATACCGGGAGGATCTTGTTAGAGATGGCCAAGTTCGAGGGGGACCCTTACCCTGACCGTGCTGGTGCACGCAAGAGTTGTCGGTATCACTCCACGTGTAGGAGGCTGTGCTGTTTCACAGATCGGGGTTAGCGTACAGGGCGAATATCTACAGCCAGCAGCAGAGTTCAGTGTCAAGAGGCCACTATTGGTCACATATTTCCACAGGAAGTCTTTCACTCAATATATACAGAGCAAGCACAGAGCAGTGCCACGCTGCCATCTACGGGCTAGAATGTGGCATTCACCTTCCGACAGTGGCTCTGAGTTATGGGCAACATCCCTAAATGCAGATACCGCAACCGGTGGGCACCGCAGGGACTGGGGGCCGGGGGGGGGGGGAGGGGGGTGTAGTTGATAGTGAAAATAACATTATGATTTAATTTGATAAGTTTCCTTTGTCTTTTGTATGATTCGGTTGTTTATTAGTTAGTGGTCCTCTAAAAAGGAGGAACTTTTCGATTCTTTTCTGAGTTGATGGCACTGGGGCAACCAATTTGATGGATAGTATAAATAATATGATTATTGAATTTATAAGTTTCCTTTGTTTTGTTGTTGAAGTTTTCTATCAGTTGTGCCCCTCTAAAAAGCGGGCACTTTCGTTAGTTTGTGTTTGTTTGATCACACGCAGCAACCTAGTGTCTCCTTATACTTAATTAAAGAAAAGGCCTGTAGTGGTAGAATTAATCCTCTTATTATTGTCTTATCCATTTCTACCTGCTGCACTCCATCCGGCTGCAACGTTTCTCGTTCAATTAAACTGACTTGGTCCAATGTGTTGGATAACCCAAATAGGCTCCAGAGCTTGAACATACAACCTTCTGACACAGAGGCCAGAGTGCGACCACTGAGCCATGGCTAACAGATAGATCAGCAAGAACTCTATGGGTCAGTACCCATTAGTGATGGATCAGCGGGAACTCTATGGGTCAGTCAGATTAGTGATGGATCAGCGGGAAATTCTATGGCCCCGATATTTACTGGGGTTGGATTCCCAAGCCTGGGGGGCAGGGGGCGGGGAGGAGTTCTGGTCCCTTGAATGCCATGGGTTTTTAACTCCATGGCGTGCGTGTTTTTTTTAAAAGGTTCTCCGCCCGTAAGCCAGCCTGATTGATAGATTTCAGTTTCCCTTCTCGTGTTTGATCTTCATCTCCTCCTTTGTTCCTTTATCCCCTCCCCCTTTTCCCAGCTTTACCCTGGCCTTAAATCTATTTGATTTCCAGCTCTTCCCAGTTCTGATGAAAGGTCATCGACCTGAAACGTCAACTCTCTTTCTCTCTCCACGGATGCTGCCTGGCCTGCTGAGTTTTTCCAGCGTTTTCTGTTGTTATTTCGGATTTCCAGCATCCGCAGTATTTTGCTATCGTATTAGTGTTTGGTTCACTGCCACCTCTCTTCTTGGAATGCCTACCTTGAAGAAGTTCTGCTCTTCTCTTCGACGGGATTTCCGTTTGGCTCTTCAACCTTGTTCATCTTCATTGATTTCAGTTTCCCTTCTCGTGTTTGATCTTCATCTCCTCCTTTGTTCCTTTATCCCCTCCCCCTTTTCCCAGCTTTACCCTGGCCTTAAATCTATTTGATTTCCAGCTCTTCCCAGTTCTGATGAAAGGTCATCGACCTGAAACGTCAACTCTCTTTCTCTCTCCACGGATGCTGCCTGGCCTGCTGAGTTTTTCCAGCGTTTTCTGTTGTTATTATAGATTTCATTCCCTGACGGGCGGGGAACGCTGCAGAAGCGGCTGCAGCCCACGAGCAGGTAAGTTTCGTGCTCCTTGGGGTACAAATCGGGGGTTGGTGGGGACAGCGTGGTTTTGAGGGTCGGGGGGGTGATCGCGGGGGTCGGATGGAATTCAAGGGCAGAAATGGATGGGTCAGGGAGAGATTGGAGGGAAAGATGGGGGGAGTCTGTGATCGTGGGGGGGTCGGTGATCTGGGGGGTTGGTGGTCGGTGATCGCGGGGTGGTCAGTGATTGGGGGGGGGGCGGTTATCATGGGGGGGGGGAGGTGTCAGGGGGAGAGCGTGGCGGTGAGTGGGTGTTCACTGGGTAGCTTGTTGAGCATGGAAGAAATACTCCTGCTCTTCCTGACCCACAAGCAGTGCTCTCAGGTGTGTTGCCTCCCTGGTGCAAGGGTCAAGGACGTCTCGGAGCTGCTACAGAACATTTTGGAGGGGGAGGGCGAACAGCCAGTTGTCGTGGTGCACATAGGCATCAACGATATAGGTAAAAAACGGGATGAGGTCCTAAAAGCAGAATATAGGGAGTTAGGAGGTAAATTAAAAAATAGGACCTCAAAGGTAGTAATCTCAGGATTGCTACCAGTGCCACGTGCTAGTCAGAGTAGAAATAGGAGGATATTTGAAATGAATACGTGGCTAGAGGAATGGTGCAAGGGGGAGGGATTCAAATTCCTTGGACATTGGAACCAGTTCTGTGGGAGGTGGGACCAGTACAAACGGGATGGTCTGCACCTGGGCAGGGCCGGGACCGATGTCCTAGGGGAAGTGTTTGCTAGTGCTGTTGGGGAGGGTTTAAACTAAAGTGGCAAGAGGTTGGCAACCTGAGCAGGGAGACAGAGGAAAGGGAAACAAGGATAAAAGCAAAAGACAGGAAGGGGAAAAACAAAAGTAGAAGGCAAAGAACTCAACGGTTTAAATCAAACATGGTCACAGTAAATAATAATTCATATAGGTCTGAGAACGTTAAAAAAACAAGCCTGAAGGCTTTGTGTCTTAATGCAAGGAGCATTCGGAACAAGGTGGATGAATTAACTGCGCAAATAGAGGTAAATGAATACGATTTGATTGGGATTACAGAAACATGGCTCCAGGGTGGCCAAGGCTGGGAACTCAACATCCAGGATTATTCAATATTTAGGAAAGATAGGCAAAAAAGAAAGGGAGGTGGGGTAGCATTGCTGGTTAAAGAGGGGATTAACACAATTGAAAGGAAGGATATTAGCTCTGATGATGCGGAATCTGTATGGGTAGAACTGAGAAATAACAAGGGGCAGAAAACGTTAGTGGGAGTGGTATATAGACCTCCAAACAGTAATATGGAGGTTGGGGACGGCATTAAAAGGGAAATTAGAGAAGCATGCAGTAAGGGCACAGCAGTCATCATGGGTGACTTTAATTTACATATAGATTGGGCTAACCAAATTAGTTAAAATACTGTGGAGGAGGAATTCCTAGAATGTTTACGGGATGGTTTTCTGGAACAATATGTCGAGGAACCAACCAGAGATCAGGCCATCTTAGACTGGGTATTATGTAACGAGAAAGGATTAATTAGCAATCTTGTTGTACGAGGCCCCTTGGGTCAGAGTGATCATAATATGATAGAATTCTTCATTAGGATGGAGAGTGAAGTAGTTGAATCAGAGACTAGGGTCCTGAATTTAAATAAAGGAAACTACGATGGTATGAGGCGCGAATTGGGTAGGATTGATTGGGGAATGTCACTCAAAGGGTTGATGGTGGATAGGCAATGGCAAACATTCAAAGACTGCATGGATGAACTACAGAATTTGTTCATCCCAGTGTGGCATAAGAATAAAACAAAAAGGGTGACTCAACCGTGGCTAACAAGGGAAAGTAGGGATAGCATAAGATCCAAGGAGAGGGCATATAAATTGGCCAGAAAAAGCGGTAACCCTGAGGATTGGGAGCAGTTTAGGATTCAACAAAGGAGGACAAAGGGATTAATTAAGAAGGGGAAAATAGAATATGAAAGTAAGCTTACTGGGAACATAAAAACTGACTGTAAGAGCTTTTATAGATTTGTGAAGAGAAAAAGATTAGTGAAATCAAGTGTAGGTCCCTTGCAGTCAGAAGCGGGGGAAGTTATAATGGGGAACAAAGAAATGGCAGACCAATTAAATGCATATTTTGGTTCTGTCTTCACAAAGGAGGACACAAATAACCTCCCAGAGATGTTGGAGAACATACGGTCTGATGAAAGGGAGGAACTGAAAGAAATCAGTATTTGCAGGGAAATGGTGTTAGGGAAATTGATGGGACTGAAGGCCGATAAATCCCCAGGGCCTGATAATCTACATCCTAGGGTACTTAAGGAAGTGGCCCTAGAAATAGTAGATGCATTGCTGATCATCTTCCAACATTCGATGGAATCTGGAACTGTACCCATGGATTGGAGGGTAGCTAATGTTACCCCACTATTCAAAAAGGGTGGTAGAGAGAAAGCGGGGAATTACAGACCGGTAAGCCTGACATCGGTAGTGGGGAAAATGCTAGAGTCCATTATAAAGGATGTAATAGCTGAGCACTTGAAAAACAGTGACAGGATCGGACAAAGTCAACATGGATTTACAAAAGGTAAATCGTGCTTGACTAATCTACTGGAATTTTTTGAGGATGTAACTGGGAAAATAGATAACGGAGAACCAGTAGATGTGGTGTATTTGGACTTTCAAAAGGCTTTCGATAAGGTCCCGCATAAGAGATTAGCATGTAAAGTTAAGGCACATGGGATTGGGGGCAAGGTATTGACTTGGATAGAGAACTGGTTGGCGGACAGAAAGCAGAGAGTAGGAATTAATGGGTCTTTTTCCGAGTGGCAAGCAGTGACTAGTGGGGTACCGCAAGGATCGGTCCTTGGACCCCAGCTATTCACAATATACATTAATGATCTAGATAAGGGAACTAAATGTAATATCTCCAAGTTTGCAGATGACACAAAGCTGGGTGGGAGTGTGTGCTGCGAGGAGGATACCGAGACACTCCAGGATGATTTGGACAGGTTGGGTGAGTGGGCAGAAGCATGGCAGATGCAATATAACGTGGATAAATGCGAGGTTATCCACTTTGGTGTCAAAAACAGAAAGGCAGACTATTATCTGAATGGCAATAGATTGGGAGAAGGGGAAGTGCAACGAGACCTGGGTGTCCTTGTGCACCAGTCGCAGGTGCAGCAGGCGGTGAAGAAGGCAAATGGTATGTTGGCCTTCATAGCGAAAGGGTTTGAGTATAGGAACAGGGATGTCCTGCTGCAGTTGTACAGGGCCTTGGTGAGACCACACCTTGAGTACTGTGTGCAGTTTTGGTCGCCTTATCTGAGGAAGGATGTTCTTGCCATGGAAGGAGTTCAGCGAAGATTCACAAGGCTGATACCTGGGATGGCAGGAATGACATATGAGGAGAGATTGGGTCGATTGGGCTTATACTCGCTGGAGTATAGAAGAATGAGAGGGGATCTCATCGAAACATATAAAATTCTGACAGGTCTGGACAAACTAGATGCAGGAAGAATGTTCCCGATGGTCGGAGAGTCCAGAACCAGGGGTCATAATCTAAGGATAAGGGGTAAGCCATTTAGGGCAGACATGAGGAAGAATTTCTTCACCCAGAGAGTGGTGAACCTGTGGAATTCTCTACCACAGAAGGCAGTTGAGGCCAAGTCATTAAATATATTCAAGAATGAGTTAGATATATTTCTTAAAGCTAAAGGTATCAAGGGATATGGGGAGAAGGCAGGTACAGGGTACTGAGTTGGGATGATCAGCCATGATCTCATCGAATGGCGGAGCAGGCTCGAGGGGCTGAATGGCCTGCTCCTGCTCCTATCTTCTATGTTTCTATGTTTCCTTGTTTACCCGATGGATCCGGCCCTTCATCTAGATGAGCTTCCGACTACACATACTGCCTCTTTCCACCTCCGGAACATCGCCCGACTCCGTCCCTGCTTCAGTTCATCTGCTACTGAAACACTCATCCATGCCTTTGTTACCTCTAGACTTGACTATTCCAACGCACTCCTGGCTGGCCTCCCACATTCTACCCTCCATAAACTTGAGGTCATCCAAGACTCTGCTGCCCGTGTCCTAACTCGCACCAAGTCCCGTTATCACCCCGGTGCTCGCTAACCTACATTGGCTCCCGGTTAAGCAATGCCTCGATTTTAAAATTCTCATCCTTGTTTTCAAATCCCTCCATGGCCTCGCCCCTCCCTATCTCTGTAATGTCCTTCAGCCCCACAACCCCCCCGAGATATCTGCGCTCCTCTAATTCTGGCCTCTTGAGCATCCCTGATTTTAATCGCTTCACCATTGGTGGCTGTGCCTTCAGCTGCCAAGGCCCTAAGCATCTTTACCTCTCTCTCCTCCTTTAAGACACTCATTAAAATCTACCTCTTTGACCAAGCTTTTGGCCATCTGCCCTAATGTCTGCTTATGTGGCTCGGTGTCAAATTTTGTGTCAAATTTTGTTTTATAACGCTTCTGCAAAACGCCTTGGGAATTTTACTATGTTAAAGACACTATATAAATACAAATTGTTGTTGTTTTTGTTGTTCTCATCTACCTTTGTTGGTTGTTGAAACCTTTTAAGGAGGCTGTGGGCCTCCATTTTAACAAGATTTCTATTTTTAACCACAGCCGGCTGGGCATTGGTGGTACCTCTCCAGTGCTTTGAGGTGCCTGCTG
This sequence comes from Squalus acanthias, assembly GCA_030390025.1. Taxonomy (NCBI): domain Eukaryota; kingdom Metazoa; phylum Chordata; class Chondrichthyes; order Squaliformes; family Squalidae; genus Squalus; species Squalus acanthias. Next base: position 11,580,956 of record CM059444.1, on the reverse strand, counting down.
TACATGGTCCATGTCTCTGAGGCATACAGGAGGGCGGGTATCACTACTGCTCTGTAGACCATGAGCTTGGTGCTGGGTTTGAGGTCCTGATCTTCAAACACTCTCTTCTCAGGCGACCGAAGGCTGCACCGAAGGTTGGACTTCGTCATCGACGCCTGCCCTTGTTGACAGTAGGCTCCTGAGGTATGGAAAGTGATCCACGTTGTCCAAGGCCTTGTCGTGGATTTTGATAATCGGGGGGCAGTACTGTGTGGCTGGGGCAGGCTGGTAAAGGACCTTTGTCTTGCGGATATTTAGTGTAAGGCCCATGCTCTCGTACGCTTCAGTGAAGGTGTTGACAATGGTTTGGAGTTTGACCTCCGAGTGAGCGCAGACGCAAGCGTCGTCTGCATACTGTAATTCGACGACAGAGGAAGGGACGACCTTGGATCTGGACTGGAGGCGACGGAGATTGAACAGTTTCCCATTTGTTCTGTAAATTAGCTCCACTCCAGCAGGGAGCTTACTGAGGGTGAGATGGAGCATTGCAGCAAGGAAGATCGAGAAGAGCGTTGGTGCGATGACACAGCCTTGCTTGACCCTGGTCCGTATGTGAATTGGGTCTGTGGTGGAACCATTGGTCAGGATCACGGCTTGCATGTCGTCGTGAAGTAGGCGGAGGATGGTGACAAACTTTTGAGGGCAGCCGAATTTGAGGAGGACACTCCATGATCCCTCACGGTTGACAGTGTCGAAGGCCTTTGTGAGGTCAAAGAAGGCCATGTACAGCAGTTGGTGCTGTTCCCTGCATTTCTCTTGTAATTGACGTGCGGTGAAGATCATGTCCATTGTGCCCCTTAGTGGGCGGAATCCGCATTGCGAATCTGGGAGGAGCTCTTCAGCCACTGGGAGAAGGCGATTGAGGAGGATTCTTGCGATGACTTTCCCTGTGGCAGACAGCAGGAAAACTTCTCTGTAATTACCGCAATCAGACTTGTCACCTTTCTTGAAGATGGTCACAATTACGGCGTCTCTGAGATCCCCTGGCATGCTCTCCTCCTTCCAGATAAGAGAAATTAGTTCATGAATTTGCGCCAGTAGTGCTTCTCCGCCATGCTTTAGTGCCTCGGCAGGGATTCCATCTGCTCCTGAGGCCTTGTTGTTCTTCAGTTGTCAGATGGCCTTTTCAACCTCTTGCCGGGCTGGGGTTGTGCTGAGGTGTTGGCGGGTAGCATGCTGCGGTATGGAGTTGAGGAGACTCGCGTCGAAGGGAGATGAACTAGCAATGTTATGAAAACTTTTCAGTTTGCCACACTTCAGACTTCACACACTGACGAATGTAAATATCTTTGTCACCCTTGAAAAGTATAAGAAACAAAAAGTGATTTGGAATGTACAAACTCTTCCCATATACAAAGCCAGGGTTCTATCGATCTCAGTCTTCAAAGCTCCAATTGTCCCAGTATCCCCAGCCTTTTGAGGAGAGAGTTCCAGATTTCCACTACCCTTTGTGTGAAAAATGCTTCCTGATTTCACTCATGAAATGCTGAGGTCTAATTTTAAAGATTGTGCCCCCTTGTTCTGGATTCGCCCACCAGAGGAAATGTTCTCATTGGGCCAAAATTTGCTGTCATGATAATGGCAAGGCTAATGGCACTCGCCATTATTTATGGTACAGCAACTTCAGGCGAGGAGCAGATGCGTGGTTAAATGTGAATATGCATAAATTGCAGCGAAAACACCATTTCACCCTTAGTTGCTCTGTTTTTTAGGAACTTGCAGTATCTACCCATTAATTGCCCATTAAAGAAAGACTTGCATTTATATAACGCCTTTCACGACCTCATGACGTTCCAAAGCGCTTTACAGTGCCATTATCTGCAAATTTGGGGGCAACAATGTTTTGAGTTGCAAGGTGCAGGGGCAAGTCTAAACTAACCACAAAAAGTTACATTTTGTCATGACAAGCGTAAGTACACTTTTAACAGCGTGTTAAGTGTTAATGACTGCCAATGAACCTCTCTGGCACCGGAAATTAACTATTACAGGTGTGGAGTCTCATTCCATCAGGTTTTGATTTTCAAAATGTCAAATTTTAAATTAAAACATTTTTTTCTTACTTTTCCTTTCTGTCTCTTTGTTAGCGCTCTCTTAATCCAATCTTTCTTTCCCTCTCGTTATTTCTCTTTCTGTACCCGATAGGACTTTAATTTACCCTCCATCTCAGATGTTCCACTGTTTATTTCCCAATCCTTAAATCTCATTAATTAAGCAGATAGCCCTGTTCTCTCGGGTCCCAGATGCCCTGTTTCCCTCATTTTGCACTTGCAGCAATATTGGGGGCAAAAATGTTTTGATCTGAAAGGTGCAGGGGCAAGTCTAACTAACAGCAGATGCCTGTAGATACCCTGCTACAGCAACACTTACATAAGAACATAAGACGCAGGAGCAGGAGTAGGTCATTTGGCCCCTCGAGCCTGCTCCGCCATTCAATAAGGTCATGGCTGATCTGATCTTGGTCTCAACTCCACTCCCCTGCTCGCTCCCCATAACCCTTGACTCCCTTATCGTTCAAAAATCTGTCTATCTCCACCTTAAATATATTCAATGACCCAGCCTCCACAGCTCTCTGGGGAAGAGAATTCCAAAGATTCACGACCCTCTGAGAGAAGAAATTTCTCCTCATTTCTGATTTAAAAGGGTGCCCCCTTATTCTGAAATTATGCCCCCTAGTTCTAGATTCCCCCACGAGTGGAAACATCATCTTTGTATCTACCCTGTCAAGCCCCTTCAGAATCTTATATGTTTCAATAAGATCCCCTCTCATTCTTCTAAACTGCAATGAGTATAGGCCCAACCTGCTCAACCTTTCTTCATAAGATAACCCCTTCATCTCCGGAATCAACCTCGTGAACCTTCTCTGAACTGCCTCCAATGCAAGTATATCCTTCTTCAAATAAGGAGACCAAAACTGTACGCAGTACTCCAGGTGTGGTCTCACCAACGCCCTGTACAGTTGTAACAGGACTTCCCTACTTTTATACTCCATTCCCTTTGCAATAAAGGCCAACACTCCATTTGCCTGCCTAATTACTTGCTGTACCTGCATGCTAACTTTTTGTGATTCATGTACAAGGACCCCCAGATCCCTCTGTACCTCAGCATTATGTAGTCTCTCCCCATTTGAATAATAATTTGCTTTTTTATTTTTCCTACCAAAGTGGATAACCTCGCATTTTCCCACATTAAACTCCATCTGCCAGATTTTTGCCCACTCACTTAGCCTTTGGAGATTCTTTGCATTCTCCACACAATTTGCTTTCCCACCTATCTTTGTGGCCCATTAATTTATCAGCAAACACATTCATCGAATATATTAACTGAAAAATCTATTGTACGAATTAAAGTTTAAAAAGATATTGAAAGACATTGATGTGCCAGATTCCCATTTCTGACTGTTGGCAGCACCTTTAACTGCAGACTGAGGATTCACCTGCCCACACTGCGCGGGGCGGGGCATCCGCTAGGACACGCCCTCTAGATTACTCTCTTCTCCCATTGGCTGCCTGCGAGCTGGTTGCCCCGCCTCTGACTGCGCAGGCGCGGTGTGGTGTGTGTCGGTTGCTATAGGAACCGTGCTCAGTGGCGGTGCCGGTGACTGCGGGACATGGCGGCGGTGCAGGCCGTGCTCCTGCCGGCGGAGTCCGCGGGCTACACACAGAGTCTGCAGCGCTTCTCGCTCAAAGACATCGGCTGTACCCGGTGAG